>DVZL01006503.1:0-11324 GCA_018236625.1 Lasaia peninsularis | reverse complement strand
GCAATAATATGAAAACAGTTCCTCATTATCCTTAATAGGACCGCCAGGATTAAGAAATTCTTTGAGAGTAAGAGAGATAGCACTATCGCGCGCGATCTGAATAATGTGTCAATAAATAAAAATTGCAAAAAAAAATGGTGCTTGTTATTTAAAATATCACAATCATTCTATAGGCAACTATATATTAGAGGTTAGTTATAAACCACAGTAGCTATACACACCCCACGCTGTTTACTCTGAATTAAATTGTTTTGTTAAAAACTTAAGTTTGGTTTTTCCCCCTATAACATGAACTCTTCATAACTTAAAATTATTTTCTAGCTTTTAGTTGTACAAGCAATAAAAGCGTGTTTTATAGTTTTTTTAAACTATTATTTATTTTTATATTAAATCATATTTCATAAGTAAGTAATTTGCATAGTTTTAAATAAATATAATTCCAAAGAAACATGATGTAGGTATTAAAAAAAAACACCGAGCAATCCCCGCTCTCAAAAAAGCTCGGTCATCCAGGAAGAGCTAGTGCTCTTTAAGAATTACATTGAGGATTGTGAAACTATTTTTTTCTCCAAGTTAATCGTTCGAAAGAAAGACTTCCAAAGTGTGTTTTTCCCATCTTCCAGCTTTTAAAATTCACACTTACATTTCTTTAATCCTGATTTCTTACGGGTTAGGAATTATCGATGGCCAGTGTATTTTTGCATTGTACCTATATCTATTTTTTTTTCAATCTTTCATAATTCCTTTTCACCACATGATTTATTCACACACTATTCTTTTTAGTCGGTTAATCATTCGTTCGGTCGATAGGTTGGTAGGGGTGTCCATCTGTCTGATTTTATTATATTTTAGTTAGGGCCTCTTTCATGTCTGAGTAAAGTTAAAAGTTAGCTAATCGCTCAGTAAACTCATGAGTAAATGCAGAAAACAATTTCACAAAGTCCAAGTAATGTATAATGGAACTAATGTACTTGACAAATTTATCCGTCAAGTACTACAAATCAATGAGTAGTTAATTGATACTTACTCAGACTTGATGAAAGAGGCCCTTAATGTATAATAATATAAAAAAACAAGATAAATGCTCCCCTGGATAAGGCCACGATCTAAATCACAAAGTAATAATTTTTATGACTTAAAATAAAAATGGCTACCCAGTCGCGTGTTTTATAATTCGATTTCCCTTGTATTGAATTACCATAAATAGATTTACGTTCATTATACCTAAGTGATAATTACCTCGCCTCGTTTATATTGATTACTGAGGTGACTGGGGCCGGAACAGAGCTTCAATAAACTCACTGATCGCGATATCTTCCTCAAATTACTTGAACTAATCTATACATGTAATAAAATAGTAGAAAGGCGAATTGTATACATTAAAGATATAAAAAAATATCAGCTAAATACGAGTCTCACATACGTATGAAGGGTTCCGTATTATATAAAACGGCAAATAATAACGCGTTTGGAATTCCTTTTATTATCCGCGACGGTACGGAGACGGTATATGCATTTGGGGTGAGTGTCTGTGTGTGTGTGTGCAAACCATTGCTGCCATACATTTCTAAAAGTACTGGTCAAATTTTGATGCAGTTTTCAGTGATGGGTTTTCGTTCAATAAATTCATATTTTTATATATTATGTGTTACAATAAAAATTTTCAGGGGGCGCTACGGTAACGAATAAATAAAGTTAAATAATAAACATAAGGACCCTTTTTATCCCTTGGGTACGGAATCCTAAAAAAGCTTTCTTAATAATCAAACCTTATTATAATAACCGTTGTGTTTGTTGTAATTGTTACTACAGTGAATGTTTGTCGTATCGCAACTCGCTTGCTGACCTATATACTATAAAATAACTATAATAAAGATATTCCTCAAAAGACGTGCTGAAGTACTTCACATAATATGCACGCTGTTTTCCATTACATAAGCATTATGTATATATTCGCACATTTGTTGAGAGCAGGAAACATTTCTTTTTACGCGTTCCTTGTCAGTCGCTGAAGGATTTTTTGCTTACCTACAGTGACAATTCTTTGGCTTTTGTGCTCGTGAAATGGGACATCTTCTTATGTTGTCGTTCCATTACGTTTTTCATAACTTTTTTATTCTTTTTTTCTGGCAAACACACGAATTTTTTGACAATGTCGCCTATATGAACCCTTTTTGTTAATAGTGCAAGGCTGACCTCAGTACGGGATATTAATCTTTCGAATAAGCATTTAGCCTTTCTAATGTAAAGAGTGAGTTTAGAGAAAAAGTGAGATTCAAAGAGTCAGTGTAAAAATTAATAGAAGCATACTTCCATGGTTTGGTCATTACGAAAGAATGATAGACGAAAGATTGACAAAACAGATGCAATATGAATGTATATCTGTTTGGATGTATGTAGTATCCGAGGAGACCTAAGTTGGCATCCACGATCAAATAGCTCGATTTTTATCCGACGGTGGTTACAAGAGTCTCCGCAACCAGCTTGTTCGCATGAAAAGAATGATGAATGTGGAGAATGATGTATGTAGGGATGGTGACATTTGGCACTCGATACTCTCTACCCATGCATATATATCTTCACGCTAGGCCCTGACCTGGTAAAGTAAATACGTAAGGTCCCAAATTCGATTCCTCACTAAGGCATATTATTTTTGTGAGCTTTTCAATATGTTGTCTGGAATAGAATATGTGCCCGATATGCCGAAGGACTTATTACCTGTCACATGATGTAACCTACTATCGTCGGTCAATCGTGGGTGCATAAGCATGCACCTCTGCTACTTCTTCGGGAATATAATAATATTAATTCAAAATTCTAAATGCCTGGGTTCTATAAAATAGAGAAATAAATATCATCACCCCCATGTCTCTGAAGGCTACATACTAAGGCAGAGGCACATACTTAGGCACCCATAATTAGCCAATGACATGATGAAATTCAATCCCAGGCAGTGTTTTAAGTCTACTTTCGTATGACCTAACTTCCTAGTCTTATGTGGGTAACGCATCGTGAACATTTTTGGTGTCCATTGGTGATATGAATTTAATAACTATTAATAATCAATCTGTGTGTTTGTCTTAAAGAATAATTAGGTAAACATCAGCATTATTACAAAACCCATTCGACTTGGGTTTCAGAGTAGATTATTATTACCAAGTTTATTTCGTCATTAAAACGTACAGCTGAAGTTTAAGTCATAACTTGAAACTTTTTCATAAAACATAATAGGTATCATCCAATGCGCTACGTGCAGCGACTCCTACAAGTTGACTCGGTACTAATCCAGCATTGGAGAAAATTGCAATCTCACAATCGCATTTCTATATTCATACACTGTTTTTTTCCATTAATTTATTTTAGCAGGTCATGCTAAATATTAAGCTGATCATTACTTACTAGCTGACCCGGCAAACTTTGTACCGCCTAATAATCAATGAATGTCATGTTACCTTTAAGTTGAACTAATTTAGGCTTTGATGAACATAATACAATGATACAAAATAAATATTAATATGGATAGATATAAAAGTATTTTATTCTGATTAATAATATATACAAAAAGAGAATAAAAAATTAAAAAAATACAAAAATAATTTTCGTTACCCTATAGAATAAGTCTTCCAAATTGTTTTCGGAAATAGAAACTTTGATTTACACAAAATAAATTTCAGAACGCACGCTTAAATGTTAAACATTTGTCCTTATTTATGAACGGACGCATTGATACTTGAGGAACTTCTGTATATCTGCTTAATGCACTTTTTAATTAATTAAAAAAAATACAGACAGTGCATCAATCATTAATTAAAGTTTTAAAATTGATCCAGCAGATCTCGAGTCTTAAGTGTTGTAATAAACCCGTCTTTCTTTATGTATATATATATATATATATATATATGTAGAATAACTACGTAATAATTAAAACTTTAACTACAATTCACTAATTCTAATAATACAGACTATCTTTCAGAGGATGAGCTCTGGTGACTTCCGAGTTTTCTATACACCAACCATAGGCACCAAATTCTCATAGTGTTAGGTAAAATAATAACATAATGATAAGTGTATAGATCCATTACAATATTATCACCATATTAATGCTTATAACTTATATAGATACCAGAGTAAATTTAATAAACACCCAGGCCCGGTAATACAGACATCTATGTTCGTCACACAAATGCCTGCTACCGTCGGGAATCGAACCCGAGCCTCGCGGTTGGTCGCTGGTGTAAGGTATGTACGTTAACCCCTAGATAACAAGGCGGTCAATAATTAGTACAAAAGTACTAACTTTTACCCCTGATTTTGTATGTGTTGTAAAGGTTGTAGCGTGACAATGTAATTTCTACGGTATTATAGCCCACACAGACGGAGTCAGGAACAAATGCTGGTGTTATACAAGGAAGCTAAAATTGTTCATTCGCCCATGTCATTAGGAAGGCTTATTCACGGCTCATAACTTAGCAATGCAATTTGCCGAAGCTCGCTAATATCAGCGGAATGTGGCCTACGCGCTTTGTGTGGGTAATTTACATGATCTCGATGCAGTATTTGTAGGGACAATATCCTTGTATAATATATACTGGTTCGGCGACCGAGCGTTGTTCGAGTAGTTAAGACTTACGAGGTCTAGTAAGCCCAAGATAAGTTATTAAAAATGGCCATAAAACGATATTTTCTGAAAATACAAAATTTCAAAAAAAGTCATTCGACCCGATTCCGAGACCATTGATATACTTGTATATATATATATCAAGAATTGCTCGTTTAAAGGTATTAGATTTATTTTAATAGTTATAAGTTATCGCCTCTGAAAGATAATGTCCCTTTTCAATCACATTTCAACCGTCGTAGGTTTTTCAAAATTTTAAATTTGTTTTTATATCATTATAATAATAAGTCTTTAAAAATTTTGCAAATTGTAAAACAAAACATCGTTTATGAGCAAATTTGCGAATTACATTTTTCAGTTTTCCCGCGAAAACTCCGATTTTAAAAGCAAACTTGTTTGAAATTTAAAAATTGGCAAACAAATGCACTTCGTATTTTATCAGTTTAACGTTTTTGAACGGAACTGTGAATTGGAATAGAGAAATAACACAAGGACACCTCATTACTGCTGTCGTTTGTAAGTCGCTTCGTTAAGCGTTTCAAGCGCTTTTTTATTTGAAGAGACGTCTATTTAGATTTCAAGGGCGTTTATCTTTGCACTTAGGCTTTTAAATGCTTGCCTTTTAAATTTAAAATGTTGTTTTCAATACGATGTTTTTTTATCTGTATCAGAGATCGTACACTTGTCATTTTACAAGTGAAATAACAGCGTTGTTGAAAGTCGAAAAAGTTTGTGTTATTTTTTTATTAATTTGAAAATGAATTGTAAAATAGTTGTATTTCTTTGTACTGCGATATCCGACTTTAACGCACGAGGTCCCGGGTTCGACACCTGGATAGGGCAAGCTGTTCTTATAAGTTTTTTCAGTTTACCTGAAATATGTCATGTTGTCTGAGATATGTTAGACAGTTGAAATTTTCACAGATGTGCATATCTATTGCCACTATAACAACAAATAATAAAAACAATTTAAAATAAATGCACCCCTACAAAAAACTTGTTTTTTTGACGTTTTTATAGATAATGGTACCGAACCCTTGGTGCGCGCGACTGACTCGCACTTGACGGATTTATTTAATTAATTAAAATACAATGGATTATAATATTTGCTTCGAACTTTAATATAAACTATTAAATAAAGCACTACATACTTTTCGTATCTTTTGTAGTAGCAGAAGATTTTATATGCATATTATAAATTTGTAAGAGCTGTATCAAAGACTAGATTTGGTGCGTTTGTCTTTCGCTGACTTGGAAATTACAAAAGTACCTTCATGCCTATTATCTCCGAAGGGGTCGGCAGAGGTGTGCTAGTATATCCTCGACTCGTAAGTCCAGTAGATATATTAGAACACCCACGATTAGCCAAGGTAATAGGGCCCATGATGTGATAGGTGGAAAGCCTATCGTCACTTCGGGCACATTCTAATACCGGGCAATGAAATGCTTACATAGAATAATCTGAAAAACATTTAAGAAAAGTTGCCCGATCTGGGACTTGAACCCGGTACTTTATGTGGCTAATGATTATAACAGCCGACAGCTGTACCGTTACACCACGGAGGCGATCTGGTTTTTTACTTCTCTAATAACTGATCTCATAAAAAAACGGGCAAGTATAAACTTTCACTGGCAGATAGCTGATGTAATAAGGAACGGCATAGGCTACTTATTACATCAGCTATCTGCCAGTGAAAGTTCCATCAAAATCGGTCCAGCCTTTTCAGAGTTAGCGGGTACAAATAGATAGACAAAAATCTTAAAATGTTGTTTTGGTAATATACATGCATTTAGTAAAAAGCCGTTATTTTAATGTTATAATATACAAACATTCCAATTTTATTTATTTGTATAGACAAGGGTTTTTGGTATAATTTGAAATTCGTTGGCCGAGTGGCTAGCGCTCGGACCTAACCGCGAGGCTTGGATTCGATTCCCGACGGGGACAGGCATTTGTGTGATGAACATAGATTCCATTTATATTTCCGGATTTGGGTGTTTATTAAATATTATATTCTTGTATCTATTTAAGTATTTCTATGTATTAGTATCGTTGTCTAACAATACAAGCATTTAATTTGCTTACTTTGGAGTTAGATCAATTTGTGTAATTCGTCCAGTAATATTTATTTATTGATTAAATTTGGTAAGTCTGTAATTAACATACGATAAATTAACCAAATTATCCATCAGAATAAAAACACCAAACTATCAGCAGCCTATTCCGTGGCGTCCACAAAGCAGGTACGGCATTAGAATTACTTGCACGTGGAACTGTGATTCGTACCCACATATCTCGAATACTAAATTCCAAAGCACTATTTGCATTTTCGCACCTTCGAAATTAGGTGTTCGCAAGTCATCCGAAGTTAGGTGCATGTGCAAAGCTCGGTTGGGGTTGTCAATCTACGCAAACAAATAAAACTGGAGTGTCTGTATGTAATATTAAAATAGCCGCTTTTTACTAAATGTGACATACAAGGTACATATACTAAAACAGTATTTTTCAGAATTTTTGTCTGTCCGTTTGTAATTGCAAATCTCAGAAACGCTTTTGACGGGACTTTCACTGGCAGACAGATAATTTAATAATTTAATAAGGAATAGTACAATTTAAGTACAAAAATGTTGTTGGAGTAAATCATAACTTATTCTTGGATCTAACGAGTGTATATTAGAGGGTTTATCAAAATCGGTTAAGCGCTTATACGTTCAAAGTATATCAACTATAATACTGGGACACGAAATTAATTTGTTAGTATAAATTTATATGCCATCAAAAACATCCTGTAAAAAAACAAATCAACTCAGCTCTCAAAACTCAGCTTTTCTACTGTAAAAAGCTATGAGATCTATGTACTTAACACTAAGTCATTTATTCTTTTTAGTCCTTACTTAAGAGACCATAAGTTATTATGATGGATAGAAATTATGAAATGTTTTGGGTTTCCCTTGATTTAAACACTAAACACTCATTACATTCTAAATTTGAAGGTTCTACGTATGCTAGAAGTACCTTGGACTTGTAATGATCGGCCAGTCAGTCAGTAAGTACGTGACAAATTAAGAAAGTTTGACGAGTTACAATTCTTAAACTGCTGGTTCAAATTTTATGAAACTTTAAGTAAACCGCGTACTATACAACACCTGCTTAGACTTAAATGAAAATTCAGGCTTCTTGTTCACAACGAAGTCATAGGGGGTCTAAAAGGACCTGAATTGCTTTTGCACTACCGTGCCCCCAGATCTTGAGATGAAATGTTGGCAATAATTATTAAAATCGGAATATGCAACTATTTATATTGAAAGCGTACAACTTAAAAAAATAGAACCACTAAAACCTAAATAACATCCTAATTTTTTTATCAATAAATGTTAGAGCTCAAATGATGAATGATTTATACACTTTAATAAAATAAATTGTTTTTTTCTGTGGTAGATTTCAAAAATCTTCTTGAATATTTCGCTAGGTGGCACCGTATTAAATTAGTCTATAGATCGGTTTTTCATTTCATTTCATACTAACACCCCATTTTATTTCGTCCCATTCCAATTCATTTTATTTTATTTATATAAATAGCGAAACGAAAAAGATTTCAAATAATCTATCGCCTTTTTTTACAGAAAAAGAGAATTAATCTACAGATATGTCTGTTGCCATATTAAACGATCATTTTATAACGTGTATAACTCTGTTGGTGCAGAAAAATCCAAGCGAGGTTGGTTTAGACACGTGCAAACATAGTTTATTTACATGGATGCCGTGCTGAGCATTTGTTAGAGCCGTAAGGACCTGCTCGTAGCATAGGATATATGTTTGTACAAATGACGGACGTATTTTTAACAAGCAACTGGATTTTTTATATGCTTCTTTGTTTAAGTCTTATTCTGTTTCTAAGATTACTTGCTGTCGCTCGCAACTCCATCTGCGTCGGTTAGAATGCCGTAGCATTTCATTTCATTTCATGTTCTATGTTATGTCACATACAATTCCTCGAGCAAAATATAGTATTATATATAAAACAGTCTGTAGACTTTAGTCTATCCAAAAAAAAACGTACAGACAGACAAACCATATGTGTTCTATTTTTAGTCACCTAGGCTTTTTTTAAATACCTTCAATGTACACTGCACAAGACAATGTCATTTTATCACTTTATATACTTTAACATATTTACATTAATTTAGTGAACATTAAACACTCGGTTGGGTAGCATCTGCTCCCACTTATATCAGTCTATCAGGTACCAGATCTATCATACACCTCCTCCTACATATTTTTTGGTCCTTCGAGCCGGATATAAACTTAAAAGGAAATTGGGGCCAAACTCTGGCGCCATTTTTATATTATCACAGTTTTCTTACTTACTACTATTATTATATTTATCAGCATGGTCTCGATTTACATCGATAATGCTTACATAATATAGGAAATTTTTATATGGAACTTGTCTGACATCTGCAATCCAGAAGGGAAACCAAGCTCATCCTAAATTAGGTTGAATTGGTAAACAAGATTGCTGGTTTTCTTTCAGTGTTTTCTCTCGAAAAATAGACAGACAGGCAGACGGATAGCGAAGTCTTTTATTTTTTGCTCATCTTAAATTAATTTTGCTCATCTTAATTAACGTTTAAATGTATAACATTTAAACGTTAATTTCAAGTTTTTTACGTAAGAATCCATCCTCGGGTGAAGGTCTCCTTCAAAAGCGTCCATTTTTCTCTTTCTTGGGCAACTTGTACCCAGTTTGAACCCGCAACTTCCTCTATCTCATCCTGCCATCTCGTGAGAAGCCTTTTCTTTTGGGCCTTTCCATAGTGTTATCCTCTTCGTCCACCTGTCATCTTGTAATCGTGCTACATGTAAAGTAGCGCGATGTAATCCTGCTAAATGTAAGCTTAGTAATAGGGTTTTTTACACTTTGGGCGCGGGACCCTTAAAAGTTTATCATAAAAAACATAAACTTTTCTGTAAGCGAGAAACCCACTGAAATAAAAAAACGCTCTGGCTTTCCAAGTCGATGCGGTAATATTAAAAATATAGAAAACTGAGCGTACAAAACAAATACCCTCGTAAGCTCACCTGACAAGTCTTTGATCCACGCAAAATATAAAATATAATATACAGAAGACGCAAACAATTAATGTTTTATAGATATATTTGTATAGTATGAGGGGAGAAACGACCAAAATAAATAGACCCCCGCTTCACGGGGCTTACGTTGTTGCGATAGTTTAGGTACTGTTATTTGATTACGACAACCGCGCGTTCAAACATACGAGTATCGAGTACGAAGGCGAGATCGGCAAATGTCCAATTTTTTTTGTACTTTTCACTTTTTTTTGGGAAAACACAGCGAACAGACACACGGGTTTCGTGATAGTAAGAGACAACCGTGGCCTATAGACACCATAGATGTTGTAGGTCTGTCTTTAGTCGGCCTGTCAGAGTGCGAGTTGCTGCTACCCCACCCTCCGGACCGAAACACGACAATGTTAATATGGTGGAGGAATAGGTAAGGCGGTAAGGAATAGGTAAAGCTAAAGGCGTTATCTAGAGATTTTTTTATGTGACAAGACAACCGCGGCCACTATATAGATACCATAGATATTGTAAGTGCGTCGCTGTCCCGTTGTTGAGCTGTTGGACCGTATGTACAAGTTTAACAGAATGTAGTTATGGCGGCGGGAATAGGTATGATGGTGAATTGCTGCATAGCACTCTACCACCTGTGGTCATGTTGGAAGTGACCCAGTTAACTTATGCTCACCCCTTACGAGCTGCCTGGTACAGAAGCAGATGGTCTATTCTACATGGGGAACCCGGACCAACACGGAAAACTTATTTCTAACAAAGACCTGTCCGGGATATTTAACTCCTATCTCACTCTTATATCGCAGTTTATTGACTAACAACTTCATAAAACTGGCACGGAGATTGACAGATTAGATAGAATAAGCAATTCTGCGTATTCGAAACTTAAGCTTCATGCTTTTGCAATAAAAAGTACCTTCACGCCTATTATTCCATAAGGCAGAGGTGTGCTAGTATATCCACGACTCGTAAGTCCAGTAGATATACTAGAACATCCACGATTACTCAAGGGGTACTAGGGCCCATGATGTGAGAGGTGGCAAGCCTATCGCCACTTTGTTTTTCAATATATATTTTGAAAGTGAGTGAAAGTGTAAGAAGAACTATGCTGCAACTTGATAGGTTAGGGATCTTCCATCACATTTATTGTTACCGTCATAAAGTCAGTATTTGGTACTTTATAGGTCGGTGAGTACTGAGTATAGTTTACTTACATAATATTAGGCATTATCCTGGATAATTGTCTTTGATGTCTATGTGTTATTCACGTCATCATAACATATCTGTATGCTTATTTTTTTGTCTTATTACACAAAAAAAATCATAAAAAAATAATAAGTCTCTGTCAAGTGTAAAACTTATTACATTTTTTAGTACGTATTTTAGGGAAAGACTAGTTTGAAATTAATTGAAATAAAGCACAAACTAACGACAATTATTCATTCTAAATATACATTCTAAAATACATTCTAATACATTCTAAATATACATTGAATTATTGACTATGTGGTGGGTGACCGACTATGATACACAAAACCTGCGGGGCTATTGTGTATCTTTTTGACAGTTAAAAGATACGAACTCCGAGCCCGAATTTTCGTATATTCACTG
>DVZL01006502.1:0-11324 GCA_018236625.1 Lasaia peninsularis | reverse complement strand
ATATTTTTTTGTCAATTTTGCCTTTTGCTTCAAGTGTTCTTGACTTGGCTTCTTCACACAACGATCTTAAATTTATTTATTTCTTGTTTCATGTAAAGAAATCGTCTCCGTTTACCTTGATTTCAAATCTATAGGGGACGACACACGTGTAAAAAAATTATAAAATAATAGGCGTCTGAACGTTGTTTGAATTTTAATTATTCTGTTCTGACCTTACATTAATAAAAACACTATATATTTTTAGAGTAGATTCGTGTTTTGACAATTTAATAAATTATATCCATGTAGGTCAAACAAATATAAAATGGTCATTGATCTGTAGAACATGATAGCTATGACCTTATGACATTATGTTAAATTCATACTAGATTTACAATTTACAAAACAAACGAGATTGAAGAGGAGCAAACCGTCGCCTTAGACTTAAATTTGACGATATAATATTATTTAATATATTTTGCACTTAACTTTCAATGAATAAACATAACTGATAAGTTTTTTACTAAATTAAGGTGTGGAATATGTATTTATTAACTATCATATTGTGTGCTATTCACTTTGAAAGTTAACATTTTTTTGTAAAGAAGATAAAGGAACCGTTTAAAAATTTAAAAAAGCTCTCAATGAATGGAAACTATAATATAACAAAACAAACAAAATAACATACAAAAACACTAAGGCTACGATGACACGAAAGACGAAAGTACAAATCTCAAATGTTTATTACAAAAATTTTAGAACAGTAAATTAACTCAGATATGTTTTCAAAACTTTAATGAAGAAAAATGAGTTGGCCATTAACAGAATTAGTGACCTGATAAAAAATAATTTAATCACATTAAAATTTAACATGACAAAGTTTTTGGAGTATAGACTTTTTTCAAACTTTAAAAAGTAAAATTTAATTATCTAAATTGTTGTTTTTGTGAGTTGGTTCTAGTTTTCGAAACTATTTCCGAAGCATCAATGTTCTAAGATTTTTGTAATAAGCATTTGGGATCTGTACATTCGTATTTCCTGTCATTGTAACTTTAATGCTCTTGTATATTATTTTGTTTGTTTATTTGTACTTATTATTATTCCCACTTCTACGCTTCTTATATTTTTTTATGGAAACTTATTAACAGATTCAATTTTGATCATTCATTATCATTCAATTCATTATGATCATTAATTTACTATAAAACGTATGTCATTCATGTTTATTCATTGAAAGTTAAATGCAAAATATATTAAATTATATCGTCAAATAAAGTCTATTTGCAAAAGCATTAACTTGTTTCATGTTATCATCACCTGCTTGTTTTTCGTCTAGCCTTATTTCAATTCTATATAAGATGATATCAGGATCTGCTATGTAATCCAGAGGATTTGACAAGGGCCCCAGTTTTTCGAACTTTGCACCCAGCAAAGGTCGAAAAACTACATACCTTGTCAAAAAAGGAAACCGGGCCCAATTCCAGATTTGATCGACTTTGATTCATACACAAATCATGAACTCGCGATATTTTTCTTCACTGAGTATGAAGGAAAACATCGTGACAAATCCCGGACTCATGTATTTAAATTCGACCTAATCTAGGTTTGAGTCTAGTTTGCCTATTGGGTTTCAGAGTTTAGATGGCAATCTTAGCGTCTTGATCAAATCCCCAGATGAGGCAGCCGACCCCGATGTCATCTCATATAATAAAGCTAAGACAAAGTAGATCCGCCCCGGCTTCGCAAGGGTTTATTACGCAAATTATATTCATCTTGAATCACACACATCTTGGATAACCATTAAAAAATCGCACTAAAATCCGCTCAGTAGCTTTAAAGATCCAAGTATACATATGGCCAGACATTGGAAAGCTACTTTGTTTTATATGTGAAGTGCTGATAAATATCGCGCGTGCGTTACATGAATGTTTGAATTATGAAAGAGGTATATAAAGATTTATGTACCTATATGATATAAGCAGACGTTACTTTGTGGAAATCCATATTTAAACTAAAAGAATATTATTATTCTGCAAACTCCCGCTAAAAACATTAAACCTACTAAAAAGTATAAGTAGTAGGACCACTGGGACAATACAGAAAGTATGTGTATGTTATATACGTTTTGCTATTGTATACTTCATACGTTTTGCTTGATTTAGTCGCAATATACTACTATTTTCGGCGGGAGTTGGTAGAATAATAATGTAATGTTTGTTCAAACATTTCATTGATTAAAGCTTCTGTATTTTGAAGTATTGTTGTATTTTCTAATGGTATTTATAAGCAAATAATTACAATAAATACAACCCCAAAGTAAGCAAGCTTCCTCAAACTTGCTTTGCTCTGTTAGATGTTGGAGATTCATATTGATTTCCTTAATTATTTTTGTTACATATTTAAAAAACAGGAAGAAAAAAATTAAACACTGTCTTTTGTATTTCAAATACCATGCTTTGGTTTAAAATAGTATACTAGCACAAGCATGAATCTAAAGGCCATCTGAATATTACACGCCCAACAAAGATATGTCTGCAAACTTAAACATCAATCTCACTCCTATAAGACTGGCTTGTTTTGACTTAATCAACTCTAAAAAATTCACAGAGGGATTGGTTGGTATAGAAAGAGTTAGTAATACTTTGTATTCAGGACAAGTCATTGTTAAGAGTGTCATCTCCAGATACATGTTTATGAGTAACGTTGACTGACAGACAATTAAGTATGAATACATTTTAGAACAGGCTATATTAATTTTATCTGACTAAGCCATTTAGGAGCCCATTATGTGTAATGACTAGTCCTTAGCCTAAGTTTAAGTTTAAGTTCCAGTTATGAAATGTGTTTAAATAAAATATTTTGTTAATTGATGGTTTTTCATTACTCTATCTTTAACCGACTTCAAAAAAAGGAAATTCTTTTGTATTTACGACTGGATGTTTGTCTCATGATAACTCCACGAATTTAAAGATAGTGGTTCCGTGTGAATTTGATCAAGAAAAAACCTTTCTAAGTTGCATTTAATATTATTTTTAACTCACTTCAATAAAGTTTACAATTATTTTCCTGGTTGGAGTTTCTCTAAGACATACGCCATATGCGACAATTAAATCACGATGCTCGATTCCCGACGGTGGCATGTTAGTTTTGTAACGATATTTAATTAATTATATATCGTAAAAATATCGTGTCTCTGAAT
This sequence comes from Lasaia peninsularis, assembly GCA_018236625.1. Taxonomy (NCBI): domain Eukaryota; kingdom Metazoa; phylum Arthropoda; class Insecta; order Lepidoptera; family Riodinidae; genus Lasaia; species Lasaia peninsularis. The sequence goes on along the minus strand of DVZL01006502.1, from coordinate 8,146 downwards.
CCCATGATGAACTTGCTAACTTTAACATTACATAAATTTATCTAATTTTTCCAGAAATATAAACATGTTTTTTTTTAATTAAAACCACAACGACACGACAGCCACACACTTACAACATATATGGTGTCACGTTTGTCTCTTACCATCAGGAGACCAGTGTGCTTGTTCGCTGTCTTATCCGAGATAAAATACTAAGACTCTACAAAATTCAAGTCCATTATCACGTTATCTAAATATGTAATCATGTTTTTTTTGTCATTAAATTTAATTATATTTAAATAATCAAAATATAAACAAAATATAATCAAAATATAACGGCCGTATCCCCGAAGCGTTTGTAACTTTGCCTGAGATACTTACTTATGCGCCCATTATAAAAAAAACCTTCACACCTATTATCCCCAAAAGGATAGGCAGAGGTGTACTAGTACATCCACGACTCGTAAGTCCAGTAGATATACCAGATCACCCACGATTAGCCAAGGTACTAGGGCCCATGATGCGATAGGTGGCAAGCCTATCACCAATCCCGGGCAATATAATACTTACTCAGGATAATCTGAAAAACATTTTAAGAAAAGTTGGCCGACCCCAGGTCGGCCAACAAAATTGAACCCGGGACCCTACGCCGCTATCTGTCTTAACAGGCGACAACCGTACCGTAACAACAAAATTTATGACTTTTACTCATATACTCACTTGACGTATAAGGGCCTGTTTCACCAAGTCTGATTAACACTACTTGACAGATAAAACTACGAATTAAATTACTAAGACGTGAAAATTATAAAAAAATGAGTTTACTTTCAATTCATCATTCATTTTGTTCCAAGATTACCTACTAGGATATTGGATATAGGTAACCGTGTTAAGGTCAGTTCTTAAAACTATTTTAAAAACAACTGAAAGTACTAGTTAACTAGCGACTTAAAACTTGCCCCTGAGATATAACACGAAAGCGGCCGTGGACCATGACCTACTTTGAATACATCTCACAGATAAGTAAATATTTGCCATCAAAATGATTAATAATCACTATAATCTATACTTGTATACTAATATTATAAAGAGGAAACCTTTGTATTTTTGTATGTTTGTATTGAATAGGCTCAAAAACTGCTGGAACGATTTCAAATATTTCTTTTACCATTACTTAGAGGAATTTTTCCAAATCCGTATAGGCTATATTTCATCCCGGAAAATAGATAGAATTTTTCGTGCTAGTGAAAATTGTGGAGTAAGTCGACGAAAAAACTGCTGTACGTTAACGATTCTCGCGAACGCTGTCTCAATGGTTAGAGATGTATGGTTGACTTCTATAGAAAAGTTGTAGAACTCAATAATGCCTTTAAAAAAGTCCGTGATAGTATAAACCAAACATTTATATTTTAGCCATTATAACCATTTTTCTATAGAATAAAAGTAGTTAAAATTATTAGCCTATGTTATCGTCAAACACTAATCCTTATCCAAATAAACTATTTATTGAGCAAGATTGTTTCAATAGCTATAAATTACTTTTTATTATATTCCAATCGGACAATCCATTCAAAAGATATTACGAATTTAAAATTGTAATAGGTATTGAAATGAATGATGGCCGCCGGCCGATATTGTCGCACGACTCGCATGGCGAATCCGCAGGGGAGGAGGGTGCACATCTATGAAGCAGGTTGCCGCGCGGCTCTTATATTATAAAACAAAACCACTTTTTCTGTCTATCTCTATGTATGCTTAGATCTTTAAAAATAAGCAACGGATTTTGATGTGGTTTCTTTTAATAGATGGAGTGATTCAAGAGAAAGGTTTTTATGTATATAAATTATATATATATAATAACATGTAGATATAGTATACCCGTGCGAAACCGCGGCGGGCCGCTAGTATGATAATAAAATCAAACATCTTTATTGCAATACATGTCATAATTTGAGATATCATAGAAATTAAAATAATACCAATCACATATTATATATATACCCCTTTAAGGTGTTGCAAAAATGAGAGCGAACCCGATTCATTTTACTTATTGTTCGTCACAGAATTATAATAAGTCGGGTAGTCTTCAAGACTATAATAACACTTTTCAATCAATGTATTTTTTAGCTAATAAAAAACACGCGGTCATTTTTTCCTGCTTAATTTCTGTCGGCAATTTATTATAACAGCCATTACACGGAGCTATGGATTTTTAAATTGATAGGTGGTAACTCTAATTCGTATTTATATTTATGTCTACTCTCGTATCGTCGTGGATTGTCAGCTTATTTTTTTAATTAATCAGAATCATAGAAAATAAAGAGACACCTGGTCAATTTACACAAGTTAATATAAATTGCTGTCGGTAATATGTGAAACAAATCGGGTGACCAGTGGATTTTTTTTCCCACAGCATTGGGAGATTTAAACTGGGGTAACTCGTTTAGAATTTTCTTGATGGAACAACGTTACCTCGACAGGAATCGTTTTTTCCGTTTATTTCCAAAACGACACATGCACAATTTTTTATTTGGCGCAGATTTACAGCAGATTGAGCACTAATTATAGGTCCCACTCATATCACTCTAAGTTATACTTTCTAGCTGGGGTAACGCACACGGTCCTTGCAACGGGAATAATAATAATAATAAACAAATATTACTGGACAAATTAACCAAATTGATCTAACCCCAAAGTAAGCAAATTATATGTTTGTGTTATGAGTGTTAGACAACGATACCAATACATGGAAATACTTAAAATAAATTTAATAAACACCCAGGACCGGATATACAAAAATCTATGTTCATCACACAAATGCCTGTCCCCGTCGGGAATCGAACCCGAGCCTCGCGGTTAGTCGATGCGGGAACGAATCATCGAGGTTTAAAAACATTAGTGTTTTTCTGTTTTTATCTCCTTTAAAGTGAAACATAAATAAACTCAAAGCATACCACGAAATGGTAGGCACAGGTAAAATAATAAGAACTTAGAACAAAAAAGAAAGTTTACTCGACCACAGAGGCGAAGACGGTCCTTGCAACTGGACTATAAATCGAGATAGTAAAACTGGTGTTTACGCGTTTAGACCTCTTTTATTAAAGTAGTATAAATTTTAAATATGGAAAGTTTTAATTAAAAAAATATTATGTTAACAATATTTTGTAGAGATGAAGAATGCGACTTGCACATGACATGTGTTTCTTATAATCACAATTTTTTGAATCAGCTACTTGTGAGAGGACCGTAGTCGACGGTGAGTTATCTAAACTCACCGACAACACGCTTAGGGGTTACGATTTGTTAAAAGACAACCGTCCGTAAGCATAACAGCGCGTCACTTAATATAGAAATAAATTAAAAGTAAAAAAAACTTTTTAAAAAAGCTTTTATTTAAACGCCGCTCTAAAAAGAAGAATTTCGCTCCAGAAAGATAAAAGTGCATTAAAAATAACTATTCCGTCATCTTGGATGGTACGCCATATTGGATTTAGAATGACATCAAGCACCTGACCGTGCATTGTCATCCAAACTAAACGTGTATACAAAAGTTCAGCTCAATCGGATAAAGATGTCTAATTCAAAATTGGATTCTCAGATTCCACCCGAACATACATATTTAAATAAAAGTTTTTGATAATAAGCATTAAACACGTCAAAAGAAAGGCGACGTCACACAACCAATTACAAAGTGACGTGACCAGACGCACGTACAACAACGAACCTTCGAACAAAGTAAAATACTCCTGAGGTTCAGTGTAAATCGTTCTCTTCAATTACTTTCTAGAAACTTACTATTACAGCTGTTTTTTCTCCTCGCCAGCAGTGTGCAGTGGTATTATCTTCCAAAAGAAATGAAGAATGCCCCAATTATTAATGTTTTCAAAAATATGTTAACGTCATTTTCTATGTTCACTGTGATACATACAAATTTCCATATTTACAAATTTATTTTCATATCATAGGATTTTGTTTATTTTAAGACAATCTTTGTGTATCATTTCTTCTTGAAGTGTTCCTTTACATGTTTGTCTATTTTGTATTTTTTTGAAGTACAATTACAGTTCTTAAATTTTATTCTAAAATATTGTTCAAGTAATAACGTGCTTATATTATTACCTTTTTATCGCAAAGTGACAATTTTGCTATCACTTAGTGATATAGTAAAATGAAGAAAAATTATTAATTAGACGTCCAAAAATATCATAGATTTCCAGATTCTCAGTGTAGAATACAAAAACTTCTTTAACTTCCTCCCTTCCAGACAGTTCTTATTAAGCGAAGGTTTCACTCGTATGTGAAACGGTCACTCCTGACAAGATAACTGCTTGTAGATTCCAATGCAGCCACTCGTCCGGATATGAACCACTTTACCTACTCCTGCCGTCATAATGACATTATCGTGTTCCGGTCTGGCCAGTAGAGTAGCTAAAAGACTTGCGGATCAGGCCTAATAGCAACGCACCTACTATATCTTTTATTACTTAGTAGCTGCCTTACAATTGTATTTATTATTTAGTAGCTGCCTTAGAATTTCGTTGATGTTGTTGATATTAATGGATGCAGTTGATAAATCATTATTTATTTATTTATCTATGGTGTCTGTAGGTCACCGAGGGATTTCGTCAATACTGAATCAATATAAAGAAAGTTCTTCAATAGTTAAATAAATTTAGTCGCGTGAAGGCAAAAACCGGTACGAAATAAAATACAACAATGAAAAAAATATAGAATATAATAAAATAAATATTTAAACTTAATATAACTATAACAATGTGTAATTATTTAGTAATTTACTACATTTTAATATTTTTAGAACGGACTCGACCAATTATAATTTCAAAGTAAAGCAGTTATTGTATTTTAGATAATTATACTATATTGCTCAATTCATGAACATACAAATATTACATTATGTTATATTTATGTATGCTGCTATGTGAATATCTATTTTTATGCAACTATTTTTTCAAATAACTGCGCACACAATGAAATATTTAATATTTATATAAAGCAATTTCAATCGCTAAAATAAGTATACAAAATAAAAATATCGTCATGCCCTTATCCCCGAAAGCGTAGACAGAGGTGAATATGCACCCACGATTAGCCGACGGTATATTGTGGCAAGTCCGTCACCATATCGATCACAAATCACACTACCGTAACACCCCCGGAAAATGTACTTAAGTTTGAAACACTTATTGGTACATGGCGGGGTTCGAAACTGGATTACCTAAATGACAGTCCGACTAAGCCATCGAGATATATAAATACATAATATATATGCATGGGCATGGATGTATTTACTAATATACATACAAAATATTCATATATAATATTAGATCACACGTAATTGTCGGCCGAGGCGAAGTCGAGGATTTCTTATTTTACTGACCTAGGACGGTTCTACTTATACTAACGGATCTTCTCTGATATTATCTAATAGCTTAAATTGACCTATATGTACCAAGGTTCTATTACATTCCGGATTTCAAGTTATAATAGTTATGTAGAACATTTCTAGTGAGAGCAACGGCGCTCACAGGATTATGACACTGGGTATGTGGCGGAGTACTCGGTTAAAAAAAATCTCTTATAGGTAAATCTTTATCTATTTTTATTGGAACGAAGTTCCTTATCGCGCGTTGTAAAAGAGGGCTAGACGGGAAAAATTCTCAGGAAAAAAGTTGGCACGACTCTTTTTAATTTAATTAGTGAAGGAATTGTAATAAAAAAATAATGGTTAACTTCGTTCCATCCGGGTGTCCCTTGGCACCTCTTAACTTTTATTTAGTTTCATAGATAATATGGTCATGATAGTAAAATGTCGAAGTTTAATTAGATATATCAGAGCACATCTTGTCTCAAAGCGTAAACAGTGCTTATGTGCCTCTATGGATTGCACGCCCCTGAGTGAGAGTTATTACGAATGAACTACAAAACTTAGGACTTAAAAATAAATTACAAACTACGCAACCACTTAAAGAAATCATGCTTAGATTTGAGCTTAGAAAGAAAGTAGAGATATAAACTTTATATAATATATATATAGTAGAAAGTTCTTAAGTAAACGAGATAAAATGTAGCTTAAAACCTACATCAGAACGTAAGGTTAGTCTCGAAAGTCACCCACAATTAGCCATGGTATTAGGGCCTTGATGTGATAGGTGGCAAGCCTCCGGGCATTTGCCATTTTTACATAAAATGGTACGCAAGTACGTCTCAACACCTGGCTAGTTTTTAGTCTTCGTTAAACTCCATTGACAAAAAATAATTTGGCACCAATAAAAAGTTTACAGCCTTATTGTTTCTTCTTCTTGTACCACCACTAAACAAGCTTAACCTAGTGTGCCCTGAAATGTATGTGTGAAAGTTTGAATAATATTTATAATTGCAACATTTACCACAAACCTTTTAGTAGATTAAGATGATATAATCAGATTATAATCAGTTTAAAAATAAACATGCGCAGGATTCAGCTGGGTAACCAGGTGGAAGTGGACCCTGAGGACATCTCTGTTACCTTTGATGATGTCAAAGGGGCTGATGAAGCGAAACAGGAGCTAAAGGATGTGGTGAGTGATTGATTTTATTGCATATCCTTACATTGATATTATCATCAAAAACTATCTGCTTGGTTGTCAGTAAACTTCTAATGAAAATATCATTCATTGGTTTGAAAACTCTGGGGAAAGTGATAAGTGAGAGTTGGAAACTTCTATCATGATTATGTTAAAAAGAAAGTGAGCAAATCGTGTGTATATTGTGAAAAGAAATTATATATTATCATTTACACCGAATTTGTGTTTGCTTGTGAGCACTGTTAGGTACTTTTTTTTGCCCAAATTAATGTTAAGCATCTTTAGACCCACTGTTTCGAAAGAACCAAAAGTGTGATATATGTGTTTTTACAAGAAGAAAATACTTAAAATTGTGTTAATTTTACTCAATAAATAAAATTTTTGTCTATCTGCCTCTCTGTTTGTACCCATTAGTCTCTAGAACGGTGGAATCGGTTTTGACAAGATTTTCACTGGCAGATGTAATAAGGAAAGGCTTAGGTTTTAATAATGTGTAAAGTATAACAATTGAATAAAAATGCAGACGAAGTCGCGGCTAGACAGCTAGTTATCAATATAATAATAACATGCCTTGTAGCTGGAGGGGTGATATGTAACACCATCATATTTATGGGTCTGGGTGTTTATTACATGATTTTGGTATTACTGTATGATAGTATTGTTGGCTCACTACATAAGCATATGATTTGCTCACTTGAGGTTAGATTAATATGTGTAATTTGTCAAGAAATATAATATAATTTATTTTTCACATATGTATTCAATAGCAGAAATGGCAGTTTTATATCAAACTTATTAGTAATTTTCTTACTTCTAGGTGGAATTCCTCAAATCCCCTGAAAAGTTTTCCTCCCTCGGTGGTAAACTTCCTAAGGGAGTATTACTTGTGGGTCCACCTGGCACCGGAAAAACTCTACTGGCTCGTGCTGTCGCTGGAGAGGCTAGAGTACCATTCTTCCATGCTGCTGGACCTGAGTTTGATGAGATACTTGTCGGACAAGGGGCGAGGAGAGTTCGGGACTTATTTAGTAAGTACTATCTACCAAACTTTTCCTCCCCAATTGATAATTTTTTTTATCTAGGTATACAGGCCAAAGAAGACGCTGCTGGTGTAGCTATTCTTTTTTTTATAATATGGTACAAGCATACGGATCTCCTAGTGTAAGAAACAACTGTGATCTATAAACACAATAGCTGTTTGCCGAGCTGTTCAGCATAATGTGTAAGTCTATCAGCTACCCCACCCTCTGGAACAGAACTCGACAATGTCTTTATGGGGGCAGAAATAGGTAAGACGGTGGATCCTTGTTGCTTTATGAGATACAGTGGTGTTGTGCGCCAAGTTCAAATTAAAATATGATCTTGAGCTATCTAACAAATAAGTTAATTCTTCTTACTAATCTTTATTTAATTGCTTACAAGAAACTTTTTTTGTACTTTTTTTTGAAGTTTAACTGCAATTACAGTTCTTACAGTCACACCATTCTCACTAGAGATGGTCGTTAATACAATAACAGGTTATAATAACATGTTATCCATGCACAACAGATAACGAAATTATTGAATTCTTACTCATCCTGTTA
>DVZL01006501.1:0-11326 GCA_018236625.1 Lasaia peninsularis | reverse complement strand
TCTTATTGAGTATAACTAAACCAGCGTCTGAGACAGATCGCATTGTTTGGTTGCATTAGCGACTTGAGATAGAATCACAAAATCACAGTAGCGCCATCCGTAGAGCACCCCGTCAACCAGGGTAAGGGTGGACGTGACTCGGCCTCGGCTAGCATGAGAACTAAATATGTTTTTACCAGACCTAAGTTGCTTCACTAATTAGCAGGTCACAAAAAAATGAAAATCGAGGATGTGTTTTGCATAAAGGGAAAACAATTATTCATGTTGCTCTATCGGATGCTATATTTTGCAACGTTTTCAATATTACAAAAAACGGTGAAATATAGTTAAAAAAAATGAAGTTATTGAAATTAAATGAAATAAAATTGATTTATTTGTATGTCATATATGTGTGTTAAAAGTTGTTACAAAACAAAAATTTTAAATTACACCAACATATTCCACCACAATTTCCCTCAAAAGAACCTATCTTTTGAGAGAAATTGTGATTTACGCTCAGTCGATACAGGAGCAAAAACAATTTTGCTGTGCATGTGACTTGTCTCCATAAAATTGGTAATTTCTTTATAGGCCAATGACCATATAAAAGATTTACCTTTGAATTTCATAATTTGATTAAATTGCAACGATAATAAATAATGATACCTATCTATATCTTTCTTATTCTTCATCTTTGTAATGACTTATCCCGTTAAGATGTTATATGATAACATGTCAGTTACCTGGACTAGGGGGTTTGGACAAGGGCTCTAGTTTTTACCGTCTGACCTCTGCAACTTAGAAAGAGTGAATTCGAGTACACAACTCCGGGTTTCTGTACGATGTTTTCCATCAACGTAAGAAATAAAATGAACATTATTCATTTGCCAAGTGTTTAAAAGTAGTTACAAAATATTTAATTATACCAACATATTTTCCACAATACATACATAAATATCTTCACGCCAGGTCCCCTACGAGTTGTCAGAGAGTATCAAGTGCCGAAAGTTACGATCCCTGCATACTTTCCTAGCTTCCTACACATTCATCAATCTTTCGTTAACACGCCAGTTGCGGAGACTCTAGACTCCACCCTCGGATAATAACAATTTGGTGTGTAAATATTTTAACATATATTTATGTAATAAGGGAGTGAACAAGCACACAGCTCTCCTAACGGTAAGAGACAACCCTGACTTATAGACACCATAGTTGTTGTAGGTGCGTTGCTGTCCTGTGGCCGGTGTGTTTGGCCTGGCATACAAGTCTACCAGCTATACTAACCTCTGGACCGGAATACGACATTGTCATTATGTCGATAGGAATAGGTAAGGCGGTGGAACTCTACCCGTTTGCTGCTCAGCACTCTACCAGAATGACCTTGATAATTACTTACCTTGATACTAATTATCTTTGTAAGAGGACTCAGAAAATGTTATTAAGTTAGAAATGCTCATTGCTACATCACAGGGTTGGAACCTGGACTACCGAAATGGAAGTCCGAAACGCGAGCCACTAGGCAAACGAAATTCTAAATAATGTTATTTAAGTGTAAACTACATTTTAAGTCCCTATTTTATTATTATGATGGTCTTTTATCAGACGATAAGAGTACAAGACGCAAGTTAAATCAAAAGCAACTACTATATTTTGTAAATATCATAGCCACCGGATTCAAACTGGAACACGACAGTGACGAGAACTAATATTATTACAGTAATTCGAGTGAGTCGTTGCAAAGCTGCCACCTAATTTTACAACACGAGTTGAATAGTTCATCACTCTATATTACCTTGTTATTGTGTAGTATGTGCTGGGTTCATCACATCCCCACACCGGAAAATGCATTTCAAATAACATGTTATATAGATATACCTAATGTGGATATGTTTCGCAGCAAATAAACCGAATCTCTCCTTCAAGGGGCACTTGAGCGTGAATATCACATTTTAAGAGGGTATATTTTTCTGCGACTCGAGAGAGAGATATGCTCAGGCACTTATCGGCCACAATTTATTGTCTCCCAGTTAGAGAACGTGAAGTCTTTTAACAAACAAAATTCTAGCAAACATTTGAATTTCCTGCTTATTGCGAACACTCCAAGAAGGACGCTTTATCCAGGCTCGTTCGGCGAACAACTTATTACAACTTATGTTACTTTTACGAAAATTAACTGACATAGTCGGGCCAATGCTTTTAATGACTTTAATGCTTGCAAAAATAAAGTGCAAAGTCAGGCCCTACAGCTCAGCGTTACATTTTGGAGTAGTCAACGTTACATTACTCTCTTCCCAGCACTCATTCTCCTTTCTACGTCTGGAGTGTACCTTCCATCCATTGTTATGAAGATGATTATCGATATTATTTTAAGTTAAAGTATCACAAAAAGGGGATTAAAGGCATACATTGCCTTCTATCACCGTAAAATTATCGCCTTCGGTTCGGCTTTTGTATTTTTTGTGTGAACTGTTTGAAACTTTATACGATGAGTCCAGTTTATCTGTTTATACCATTTAAGACTAGTTGTTCACGCTTTTTGTTTGGTGGTAAAATATTGTTTTACTCGGGCGTCTCACTCTTCGACTCATCGACTCGGCTCCGCGATGGCCGTCTATTGCATCTGGTTTGAGGCTTTTCTTATTTTGCTGCATTTGAACTGTTCTGCTTATCTTTATGGAGCTTTCCTGATAAAATCCAAAAGCCAATCTATAAGAGCAAAGCCTACAGGTAAAAACCATGAATTCAAAGGTACCTATACATTCCAAATTTAAGTTATAATGTTTAGTGAGATAGATTATGTCTGTAATTATTGAACTACAAAAGTAAGAGCTGACAAAATAAGCTGTCGTAAACAAAAAAACATAAAATTAAATCAGATTGGTCGTTCAAGAACTATAATCAAGTTTAGATTTTGATTTTATCTCTCTCACGGAAACCCTTTAAGTAAATGAGATCCAAACCAGCGTATTATCTACTTCGAAACATAGTCTTCCCGTTTTGGAACGTAGGATCCAAAGGGGCTTAAATAGGTTTTGTATGTAAATAACTACCACGACGTAATAACTCCAGTAGGTGCACGTGAACACTCGGAGGCAACAAAGATTTAGGTTATAAACGTTTTGTGTACAACTAAGTATTGGAAAAATAAAATAAGTTATTCTTATGACGAAGACGCTTGATGGTTAAGTTCTTTCGTTCTAAGTCTTAAGTTAACAAGGGCACTGACCTATATTCAGTCCTAATAAAAGTGACTATTGAGGCGACCCACCAGCCTCTTGGAAAGTGAAGTTTCTATTGTTAAAGCTTAGATTTTTTGTCATAAAGCATACCTACATGAAAGCTATACTAAGATTCGGGCATTATTAAATACAGCTAGTATTTAATAAGTCCCGGCGAACTTCATATTTTAGACGCGTCCAATATGAACAAAAAAATTCATGAGAAGGTAACAACATAAAAGTATTCTATATCCGTCTCCTGGTTCTAAGGTAGCTTAGCCCATAAATTTTTAACCACATTGGTTCAGGCGTTCTTGAGTTATAGATAGTGTAACTAACACAATTTTTTTTAATTTTATTTTTTTGTATTAAAATTCCTTTAATTTTATTATTGGGCAAATTACACAAATTGATCTAACCACAAAGTAAGCAATGCTTGAGCACAAGCGTGCTGCTATGGATATTAGACAACGACATTAATAAAATTAATATTTAAATATATACCAGAATAAATTTAATAAACACCCAGACCCGGTAATACAGACATGTATGTTCATCACATCTTTTATGTACATAAATATTAAATATACAATCATACAAGACCCTGATGTAATTTAGATATCTCGCGTCGTGGAAGCTCGTGTTCGACTCTCGACAGGAGTTGCCTACTCCTACATACTTGCCTAGTATGTTTGTCTGTATTCTTGGCTCTAAGTATATTCATATTATTACTAGTTTTTAAGTGTGTTGCTATCGTTGCGTTAATTTGTTTATATTGTGGTTAAATCGCTAAGTCTGTCCGGACATATTTATTTCTTCATTTTTAGGGTTCCATACAAAAACAAACCCTATTAATAAAACTCCGCTGTCTGTTTATCTATTTGTCTGTCACTAGACTGTATCTCGTGATCCGTGATAGCTAGAAAGTCGAAATGTTCACAGATGATGTATTTATGTTACCGCTATTACTGCAAATACTAAACACATTATAAAATAAATATATAAAAGGGGTTTCCACAGCAATCAAATGTGATTTCTTTGCCTTTTTATAGATAATGTTACGGAATCGTTCGTACCCGAATATGACTCGTACTTGGCCGATTTTTTATAACACTTTATTATTTAATCTTATCAATGGGATTTGATGGCTAACAACTGGACCCTTTTTCTGACGGGAAAAATACACGTTGACTACAGACAGTGACGGGATCAACGATACATTATTATCCTGAAGCCGAATTTAGCCTCTTATACAAAGGTTAACGAGGACGAGGAATTAAATTATAGAAGACACTATCGTAAAAGTCAGAAGTACCCATTGCAGGACTCTGCTATCGTAGGTAGTCCCCAAACCGGCATATAATAATAAGCACATACTTTATGACATTCTATTGATATACTAATTATGTTTTTTTTGTTCCAGGTAACAAACAAATCACTTCAGTTCAAAAAGTATGTTTTTAATGGGTTAAGTCCAGCACACGGGTCTCCAGATGGTAGGAGATAGCCGTGGCCTATAGGTACACACTTAACATTTGTAGGTACATCGATATCTTGTGGTCGGGCTGTTCGATCTTATATGCAAGTCTATCGGCTACCTTACCCTCCGGACCGGAACTTGACAATGTGACTACCCGGGCGAGTTGCTACACAGCACTCTACCACGAGTGGTTTTGTTGGAAGTGACTCACTTAACCTACACTTCCACCGCTTTACCTATTCCTGCTGCCATAATGACATTGTCGTGTTCCGGTCCGGAGGATAAGGTAGCCGGTAGACTTGCACAACAGGTCTAACAGCCTGACCACAGGGCAGCGGCGTATCTACAACATCTATGGTGTCTATAGGCCGCGGTTGTCTCTTACCATCAGGAGACCCGTGCGCCTGTTCGTTGCCTTATACTATAAAACAATAAAAAAGCAAACAAACTGACGATTTTTTTGATAACAAGATTAAACACTAACGATGTGAATTATATGTTGCTTATTATAAAGCATTTATATGTATATTTATATGTGAATTATAAAGCTTTATTTGAGATCTTAAAGTCCTTTGTATTGGTGTAGTATTGTATTATTATGTTATGTTATTGCGACATGAAAATTTGGAAACGTTGAGCTATTTTTCGACCAAACTCTTGATTTTGAAACTTTCAAAGTAGACGCTGGTGAAAACTTTCAATTATTTGCAATAAGTTACACAAGTTGTTTAATTCCGAACAAAACAACTGAAGCTATTTAAAACAAAACTTAAAATACATAAGACTGGAGGACTGTCATTCCATGTGCGAGCACAATTTACTTGGAGATTGTTTCAATTATACCTATATCTATCATATATATGATTGTGTATTAATTATTTTTACAATAGCCAACAATTAAGAGAACAGTGACTTAAGTTTTAGCCCAGATGATAATGCAAGCAGCAATTTACTAAATTTTTATAGGTATTATTTTCTGCTAAACATAACACATTATAAGGCAGTTGTATTTACTTTACTTAGTTCTAAATGAGAAGTTCGTATTTTATATATAAAAACAACTTTTTCACTAACTGTAAATTGAAAACTATTTATGAAATAGCCGACCGGTTTTGCTTAACATTAGGCTTAAAGTTTCAGTAATAATTTTCAGTGGAAGGTGTGCAGATTTATAGATATAAAATCCAGTATTCGAAACAGTGATTCTTCGCATTAATGGATTTACTGTTGAATGTTTTGCGCCATCTCTGCGATTGCGATTAAGAGTAGCTTTCCTTAACATCTCATTTATTTAAAAGGTTCTTATGGATAGAGCGCGACGTACCAAACAAAATAGGTACAGACGCCTTAGCTTTCCAATCTTAATATAGCTGACCTATTTTTCTAAATACGCTCATGACATTTACGTAAAGTTATATGCAATAATTTATTTTACCCCATACATATAAGGTTTGTTTTTCTCTATCATTAACGTTTATGTTATACAAAAAAGGGTTTTTTCGTATGATTAATCACATTTACGCAAATAATGTCCTTTCTTACGAAAATAGCAACAAAAGAACGTATGGGTAAGTTTATTATCCAAGTGAGCATTAGGTTTACGACCCGACGAGAAAATTAGTTCGTCGACCATTTTAGAAGTTACGGCGCACCAGCCCAGTGAGGCTTTAGCTAGCTTTTGTTGTTGTGATTCTTCCACGACGTGGAGGGCTAACATTATTATTATTTTAGGCCATACTCAAGTAATAAACTATATGTACACAATAATATCATGGAAAAGTAGATGGTGCACCCTCACTAAGTTACACTTCGTCTCAATGTATATTCTCAGTGACTCTCTTTTGTGCCGTAATGCCTACTACATAAGTGAATTTTTAACCAACATAAAAAAGGAGGACGTTTCTCAAATTATATACATTATGTGTGCACGCGGATAACATTGTCGTTTATAAATTCATTTCATTTTTTTTTCGTAAGAAAGGAGATACTTTGAGGGCGGTCCCATGATAAGGAAACCGGAATCTGATAGTGGCGTCCTAGACAAATCGAGGGGGACTTCAAAAATTGTATGGGTGACTATTTTTTTTTGGAAATGTTACACATGTTTAAGTCAGGTTTTTGCAGTTTGTCTGCTTTATACTTGTTGTAAAGCTAAAATCATGAATTCTCGTAAGGGGAAAAATACTCGCAGTATTTTAAATTGAGTTTTATACCATCATTATACTATCAGTCAGTATTCTGTCAGTCAGTGTTACTGGTTTCATGTATATTAGAACTGATTTATATATAAAGAAAAAGTCTATAGGTATATTTATGTGTTTGTATACTAATTGTTGTACTTATATTTGTTTAAATTATCAGTTTTTAAGCATCTCAAAGCATGCTGTTTATCTCTTTACGTTATTTACATGGGAATAAATTTAGTTTTAAGTATTCGATTGAAAAATGTTACTCTCGGTAATTTTTTTTAAAGAAGTCTCCATTTTCGGGAGTCAAACCAATACCGCTTGTCCATTTCATTCTGCAATCTTTATATAAACAAATATATGTAACATGGCAAATATTTCTAATCGATGTAACATAATCACTTTTACTTAAGTATATATTTCTGGCATGAAGGTTCATGGACACAGTGCTTTAAGAAGTAGGTATGCTCAGAGAAGCATCAAACTCGGCAAAAACATACAAAATCCAAGTGGTGATAACTAAATGGCGAACACTGACGGTACTGCAGCAGACATTTCAACATGTATCCAACCACATAAATATTTGCTGGAGTTTAATAAAGCTGAACCGGCCATCGTCGCCGTAAATAGTGTGCTCGGTCTAGAATTTGCTCTAAATTCAGACTATGGTCCTATATTCCACAAATACTCAAGTTGAAGTAGGTCATCCAGCCGTTGACATGGTCATTATTTACTTATTTCGATGTTCAACAATCAATTAAATAGAAGAAAGCAAGAAAAAGGAAGTTAAATACGAGTGTTCTTGAAATTAAATTCAAATATACTTTCTAACCACGTTGAACAACGATTCTTCTTAAGGTAACTATAACTTATTTTATGTAATTGACATGATTTTCTGTAAATGATTCGCCAAGTTATTTTCCTTTGTGAATTATGTTTGAACTTCAATTCTTACTTAATTATTCTTAATTACTTACTCTGTATATCTAAATCAAATGAAAACAGCGGTATAGATCTCTATCTCCATTTTCTAAAGAGATATAAATCCTTGCTCAAATGAAGTAAAATTCAAAGTGTCACTTTGTTCAACTTCGTCACTAATTAAATCTGTCACTCTGATTGGTCAAAATTCAATTACATTGATTGGCTGGTAAATGGAATTACAGGTAATCTGATATTGTATTATTATAGGAGTTATAGGAGTTGTAGGAGTTACTAGCCCGCGTCCGCGTTTTTATTTAATTATTTTATTTTATACATTTCTAAAATATAATTTTAAAACAAAAGTAGCCTTAGCCGTTTTTTATTACATCAGATGTTTGACAGTGAAAGTCCCGTAAAAATTTGTCCAGCAGTTTCTGAGATTAGTGGGTAGATACAAACAGACCGGGAGACAAAGAATCTAAAAAATAGTGTTTTGCTATATATACCTCGTTAATATACATTTTAATTTAGAAGATAGCGGCTATTTTAGTATTACTTACAGGCACTTCAATCTTATTTATTTGTATAGATTTAATCGAGATAATGTCCTATGTCTCGATTAAATCTAGTACCTCTTTATAGTATAAGACAGCAAGCAGGCACACGAGTCTCCTGATGGTAAGAGACAGCCGTGGCCTATAGACACCATAGATGTTGTAGGTGCGCCGCTGCCCTGTGGTCGCTGTTAGACCTTATGTACCTACTTTTAGCTTGCCGCACAGGATACGTTGGGCTTACATATGTCATGTGTTTCGTAAAATAACGTGACAATAAAACAACAAATCAAAGTTCTGTTCTTCAATGATGTTTATGTTGACCAATCCGGTCAAAAATATGCGATAAAATTTTCTTCTCACGAAAATTAAATGAAAATTTCCAAAATAAATTTTACAAAAAAAAATAATTCACCACACTAATATATTTAACCACTTTTTGACGTGCAATTATTATGATAATTAATTAATTATTAACTATTAAAATTTATTAAAAACTTTTTTTTAAATGTAATATAGTTATTAAGTTTGCTTAGGATTTACCTTATTTATCGTAAGCTACCAATTTTCTAACCTAGCCAGTCAACAAAAAACTCCCGGCGACCAAGATTTTAAGCTATTGGTATCACTATCTTTCAATTTCTGCCTTCATGCCATCAGTGTTCATTGTTGTTGTATACCATGCTGAAGGATTGGTTAGATAGAGATCCCGAACATAAGATTATATCTACGCTTGTGTCTTACTAGGAGAGCACCAGTGTGTTCGCTATCTTATAACATAAAAAACTGAAGCACTATATCTTTCACATAGCAAGTATGGTTTAAAAGCTCGCATCTCGCTAATGCACAGCATTAAACTCTTCAAATAAACGCTAACTACGTTACAAAGCACTAACGAGTAGTAAGGCGGAAGTGTGCTCGATCCACATAGCGAGGAGATAACAGCTAATCAGCGATAATTGTGATGCATCACGGTTTGGCACTGGAATGAACTCATCGTGCGTATGGGACGAACTTCCTGATCACACGGGAAACGCATTCGAGCCTCGATGGCCTAGTGGATAGTGCCACGGACCTCTACGGTTCTTCATTTCCAGGTTCAAACCCTTCTATGTACTAATAAGTTTTTCTAACTAAAGTAATTTCCTGAAAGGTCTTATGGTGAAAAGAAACATCGTGAGGAAAACCATGCCAAATGCCAGGTTGTAAAAAATGGCGCCCTTGTTAAATCATCTAGATTACATGGCCGACTACGACATCATCTAGTATACAAATAGAAACAGGATAAAGCAAGGACGGCAAGGACGCTGAGCGTTATGGGAGCGAAATAGAATTAAGCGCATATATGTTCGGGACATCATCCCGACCGGGGAAAGGGGGGGAGGCTCCATCGGTCTATGAGAATAGGTGATATGTATTGGTTTTATCTATTCCTGCTGGCATCACTTTAGTGCTTACTACTTTTGTGTTTCAATATAGAAGTTAAATTAGCCCCTAAACGTACACTTTGTTCTCAGACAGACAACGCACCATTAACACCATTGGTGTCTCTAAACAACGTCTTTTTCTTACTCTCAGAATACGTTTTCAATGTCACAAAAAATGGCGTTATGTTGACAGACGGTAGCAGTTCGGACAAGTACGTTATTAATAAAACAGCACTGTAAATTATTTTATTGGGCGATTGGGTCGTCACATTCCTACCCCAAAATTTTATTTACAATAACATTACCAAATTAAGCTCTCGGTTTTAACAATGGAGATCTCTTGAATGGGTTCTCAATAACAAATAATAAAGATTTCTATTCTTTAGACAATTGCGAAAGTTTGCATCTAGCCGGCGGGTTCGAGAGGAGAAAAATTAAAAAATCAAGTAAACTTCGTTAAATAAAGGTGAAGTTGGGTTTACTGTTAGAAGAGGCTTTGTTAAACTTGCGAGTGCGGAAACTTAAGTTATTTATACTACCAGCTGCCTGTGACTTCGCTTTCGTGATTTTATACTTTCTCTTTGACTTGTGCCGTTGTTTTTATTACAGAGACATTACATGTGAACAACATACTTTGTTCAAGAGATTTTTACACAGGAGGTTAAAGTTCATTTAATAGAAACCTATAGTGGTTAGATAGTAAAAACTTTCTCAATTTCATTAAAATTTATTAATTTGATTTAGCGTAAATTGAAAAATAAACAGACAGAAACTTCAGAAGAAAATCAAATATGGCGGAATATTCAAAATGGCGGAATAAATATTTTTAGTACAGACCTATAATTATTAATAAAGGACTTACTAAGAATAGCACTGAGACTATCTAAAATCAAAATGTTAAGCGTTATCTAATAGATAAAAAATAAATTAAAAGCACTTTTTAAAATAATCTCTTTAAAAGTTTATTCATTTGTAAACTAGTAGTTTCGGTTTAGGTTTCCGTCGCTCGAATGTAAAAGTAGCTTTTAGGTTATAAGAGAATTGTTATATATAGAAGATCGTATAGTGAGCCATAAGGAATGACACGTGTATTTACGCAAATAAATACTTTAAAGTAGTAGCAAGTATTAGTTTCGGAATATGTCTCTTACTTTTTAAAACCCATGAGTACTTTTTGCTAAGCCGAATAATGTGCTTTCTCTCCTTGACTTTTAGTGAAACTCCATTTATAATTGCTAATATAGGAATGGCACTTGCACTGTTTTACTAAAATTTAGTTGGTTGTTACACTAATTTTAAAATCCGAATATATGTATAGTGCTCTGAAGATGCGAAACCGGTTGGATAATTTTGTGAAATAAAAATATAATTATTGAGAAAGAGTATTTTCCCATTTCAATGGATTGTTTATGCTGCAACATACATTTATACACATACCGCCTTATTAATAAACTATGATTAGCGTCAGAATAACTTTACTTCAAGACTTAAGCATAGATTAGACAATTATGGTATTAATAAACAAGGAGTAAGGACGGAGTAAACTAATCCAAATTTA
>DVZL01006500.1:0-11326 GCA_018236625.1 Lasaia peninsularis | reverse complement strand
CACAAACGATAGTTGTCAAATAATATTAGACTAAATTAAAAAGGTTATTACTTTCATATAACCCGTCTACATTTTTACTTCGATTGAATATGGTCAGTTCATTATTGTCTCGCGACTCGCAGTAAAAATATTTACTTGGTAAAAGGAGTTTGTTTGTTTTAGCTTCTCATGACGGTAAGTATAGGTACTTGTTTACAGGCAAGATTTTTTTTCGATTATACACAATACACATGAAATGGCTAGGAATTAAAAATACCTTTTCTCATTATAACTAAGGTGCACGAAAGGTGTTGGCTAATTTATATCAGTGTATGTATACGAATGAGATGAATGTCGCATATATGTGAATGTATATCATTTTTAGGATTCCGTAACCAAAGGGTAAAAACAGAACCATACTACCTAAGACTTCGCTGTCCGTCTGTCTGTGTGTCACCAGCTGTATTTCATGAACCGTGATAGCTAGAAAGTTCAAATTTTCACACATGATATATTTCTGTTCTCAACAACAACATAATATAATAGTTATATAAAGATTGCTCCCATACAAAAAACGTGATTTTTTGTCGCTTTTTGTAGACATTGGTAAGGAAACCTTCGTGTGCGAGTCCGACTCGCACTTGACCGGTTATATTAATAGAAATAATAAAATATCTTATATTAAGTCTTAATAAAATATTCGAGTCAAAAAGATGGATCACACCAAATTGTGTGAATAGTTGACAAAACTGTGTATGTCGGAAAGTTTATTTACGAATAAGGTTGAAATTTTTGCTTAAAATATTCGCGGTTTCTGGGATCAAAAATATAATTTTAGATGGAATGTTGGTTTACTGATTGTTAAATTTTTGTGGCTATAATATTTGGCTAATAAGTATATTACTAGTACCCTATAATATTGTATTTAATAGAAAATGAAACTAAGATGTTTTAATGAAAAATTTGGCGAGTTTGAATGTAGTACCTACCTACAATGTTTTTGTGACATCGTGGTTTTAATTTCATTAGACCACAAAGTGGTCTGTGCATTAGACATTAGCGGAGACCTAGTTTAACTGTTGGCAACACTTGATAATAATTATAATATTATTGTATCTATCAAATGTCAAATTTGAAAAAAAAATTGTACCTGTTTATCTTCTGCCGACGGACTTTGTTTTGATATAGTTTTATCATTTATGAATTGCATTGTAATTATTTTTACACTACAATGACAAATAAAACAAATGTTAAACAGATTTTATACTTTGCTTTAGCTCTACGTGAAGTATTTGTGAAGAATGTCTGAAAATAATTTGTGTCGAGCGTGCCTTATTTCAGTGGAATATTTTCAGTACTATCTGTTCGATAATGTTTCACCGGATATATATTCATTTTGTACATCTATTAAGGTATAAAATAAGTCGTTGAAAATAATAATTTTGACTTGTGTATCCAAATGAACAGGATCTAATGTTATACTTCTAATTCGTCCTAAATTATTATATTAATTAAGAATATACTTCACGCTATTCCTGTAAGGTAAAGGTGGTTTTAAGAACCAACATTAAATGAGATTTACCCTACTATTTCCGTTAGCTGTGGGATATGCCTCATTATGTACTTTTTTCTAAATTAATGTTAGACTGATGACTACAAATAATTGAAATTAGACGACTTGTATTGTGATTCTATCTTAAGACAAACTAGCTTTGGTGTTACATTTCTTTAAATATATTTGTAAAAAATCAGGAGAACTTCTCACTTTTATTGTTGCTTTTTCTCTAGGCATACATATACACATGTACAATATCCTTTACGGGACTGGCAGAGAGTATGGAGTGCCAAATGTCACAATTCCTACAAACTACAAACTACATCTATTACTCTCTTAAACCAAACACACCGGTTTTGAAAATTCTTGACACCGCCTTCATAGCACACAAGCAATTTGACTGGAAAGTCAACCTACTCCAGGTATCTAGACCTGCAGCCATCTACATTTGCATTGTCTATATATTTTGTTTTTGTACCTTTCAATTTTTCCATGTGACCAAACTAACCTTTAGTAAATAAGCTTTCACTCCTAAACTGCTGAACTGACGATATTTGGGACAAAGATAGAGTTGACCTTGAGAAAGAACAATATACCTTTTTAAGGGACTCTATTAAAAACAGGGTATTTTTTTTCGCAATAAGTATTATAAGTGAGAAAAATGTCTACACTTTGAAAGCTATCTGTGTTATTAAAATAATTATAATGTAACCAAATTGTTATGATTATATTTTTCAGGTCACCGAAGAAGAACCAATGCCTAAATCATTATGTAATGTTTGCTACGACATGTTGATAAAATTCAAGGAATTTAAAGATAATTGTATTCAGTCTCATGAAACTTTATTGAATAAGTGTATCAAAGCAGAAGAAAACCTTGCAGCAGCAGATGATTCACAAAACTCAGATAATGACCAGTATTTAAAACCAAAAGAAGAACTTGATAATGCAATCACCCACTCTAATGATATTCAGTCAAAATTTAATATAAATGAAGTTTTTAATGTTAAAAATGAATTAAATGGTAATATATTTAAATACTTTAAAAATGATGATTGCAATAATGACTAATAGTAGGTAATGAGTCTATTTAGATTAAAATATACTTCATGTTTAAAATACTATTACACAAAACTAAAATCACAAGTATAATATATTTACAAGCAGTCTTACATTCCAGGTACTCCTTATCATGATAATCCAACATTTGCAGATCCACTAAAACCATCAAATAAGATAAAGACTGAAAGAAGGTAAATTTTTAGATGTTGTAATGAATTGTAGAAAATGTTTCATAGTTCACAGTATTCAAATACATGTTCTTTTTTCACAACATTTCATATTGTAGAGATGCTAGCCTATAACTTTGCCAGCATGACAACAAACCATTATTTATTTCTCCAGTCTATAATATTTGTGGTCCATTTTATATTTAAAAAATAGCTGTTACCCTATCATTATAACTCCACTGTCGGTCTGTCACGCTTTATTTCATGAACTAAACAGTTGAAATTTTCACAGTATTTCTGTTGTTGCAATAACAAAAAATGCTAAAAAACAGAATAATGTAAACATTTAAGTGGGAGCTCCCTGACAATAGATTTTCCTGAACTGCAGAATTCAGGGTGTCGGGAACAACTTATTAGTACTTATAATATTAATTTGTGTATGTGTAAATAGTAGATGTCGCTGTGCTGTTTTGAATTGTGTTATCAAATAAAATTGTATTTATTATATGTATAAGAATTAGTTTATTTAAAACAAATTAGAAAATTTACAAACTTAATATTTAGAATAATATAATGTAATATTTCATGGTAACAGATGATACTGTAAATTGTATTGTGTAAGCTATATGCTTATTAATAATTTCTAGGAATTTGCAACTTCACGCAAGAGTCCCACTCCCACTTGTCCAATTTTTTAAACAAATCTTTCATCTATCTCTTTTTCTAATCCAATATTAGTAAATTAGTTACTACTCTTATTCAAAGTCAACTAAAATGAATAAAAAAATATTAATATTATTAGTTAATTGTATTATTTACAATGATTAAACTTTTACAGAACAAAATTAAAAATTCCTAAAGTTCATAAAATCAGTTTGAAATGTGATTTATGTAACAGAACATTTGTTAGTGAAAAGAAACTGGAAAGACATATAAGAAACCATAAAGCTAAATTGGTAAGAGTAATTTTTACTATCAATATGGCAATAGCTGCAAGCAGTTTTTCTTACTTGGCAGCCATTGATCATCGTTCAGTCAACTTTTTTGATAGTCCAATACGAGTACCAAACGGAACTTCTATACATTTAAATAAATCATCAAATAAAGATGTTTTACAATTTAAGAGGATGAAGTAAAAATGTATCATAAAATACTTTTCTCATATAGACACAATTGACTCCAACAAAAGAATAGACTGCTGTAGTAGTTATTACTTGTCTGTATAACTCATCATTTTATAATGAATACACATTTTCTAATTTTGTATCTCTACTGAGGCTCTACACTGAAGAGTTCAACTAAACAAAAGAATTAGCGAAGATTTTTGTACTTGTCATTTGTTATATAAAGTGTGCAATAATATTTTACAGATCCCAATAAGGTGTTTACCATGTAAAAAAAAATTCAAAACCCAGTGTGGTTTGAAGCGCCACAATGCTACTTGGCATTCCAAAGTAAGTTTGAACAGATTGAAGTGTTTTACTTGTGGTAAGGTAGCTAGGAGTAAAGACACCTTAAGGGAGCATCAGAAGTTACACAGTGATCGTCTGTTGCACATTTGTAACATATGTGGAAAGGCTTGCTCTACTGCAAATTGTTTAAAGGTATGTTTACTATTACTATTAATACAATCCTTTCTTCGTCAATTTTAAATACAGACATATATTGTAAATTCGACTATGTTTTTATGTGTTTTCTCTCAGAACTATTTACCAGATGAATTAATTTTGAACAGTAAATTTTTGGGTTAAATTTAGACACGAGTGTTTTGGGTTAAATCTAGACACAAGTTTTTTATGGCCACGTCTAATCCATTTGTAAATTTTAGAAATAATACCTCTTTTTTTGCTAGAATTGCTATCTGACGGTAAATCTATGAAATCTATTTTATACCAAGTGCAGTAATAGCTATTTGAAATTTTTATAGATGACGTATTTCTGTTGTCGCTATAACAACAAATACTAAAATCAGAATAAAATTAATATACAAGGGGCGCTCCCATACAACAACCGTAATTTTTGCCGTTTTGGAAGGGTCGTGAGGTTTTTACTAAATAATCTAAACAAGTTTTTAAAAATGTATTGTTTGAGCAAACAAAGTTTTTGTAAAGATTAATTATATGCATTCTGTAAATAAAAAAGGCCCAGTTTCAGGTGTAATATGTACTAATCGAAAGGATAACTATATTGGGTTCAGTACCCATTAAGTTTTCCTTTCAAATAAAAAACGCTTCAAAAATATATACCACTAACAGGGGCATGCGTTCCATACAAGCACATAAGCACTGTTTACGCTTTCTGACAGAATGTGGTCTAATACGTCAAATTAAACTCCGACATTTCACTATCATGATCACACAATCTATGAAACTAATTAAAAAACGCTAAAAATCTATAAAAAATAAAAAAATTGTAACCGAGTACTTCGCCGCATACCTAGCGTCCTAGTGCTACCGACAGAATTGTATACCTAGATGTCGTGATTCGTAATTTCATACGACCCAGAAATATCTAGATCAATTTTTTACCCCTAAAACACCTAGCTACCAAAATTTATCTAAATTATTTTCGAGATCAGACGGTATAAATAAATCAATAAATAAAAATATCAACAAACGTTGCTCGTTTAATAGTATTAGATAGATAAGTATAGATGCGTCACAAAGAATAAAATAAACTTTTTCTTTTAAACTTTTATTATAAAGTTATAACGTCACGGCACAATTTATACGTTATAAAAAAAAATTACGCGATTTAATAAAGAATAACTCATAGGCTGCTTTTTAATCGACTACATTAAAAAGAGGGTAAATTTTTACATTTAACGCAATAAGTATTATAAGTCGGGAAAAAATCAGCTCTTTGAAAGTTATCTGTGTTATTATAGCGAAGCCGCTGGCGGAAAGCTAGTTAGACTATAATATACCTACTATGATAATTGCTAAATAGTTACTTTTTACCCTTATTAAGCTTAACTAACGTAGTGTGATGATGGCGACTCACGATTTATTGTGAATATTGAATAAATGTAAAACATATGTACTCGTGTTTCCCATTCATTTTATTTCACACGAGAGTGACATTATATAACAATTGGAATTTTTTCAGAATTATTTATATAAAAAAAAACATCTTTTCAAATCAAACATATGTTTCAGATTCACTTGGATATCCACCAGGAGAACCGGAAACGTCAGTCTACTTGTGAGTACTGTGGAAAAAAATTCTTCACAAAAAAAGATTTAAGCAGCCATATCAGTAGGTGTCACCGGGGGCGGCGATATATCTGTCAAATATGCAGATATCCCTTCACAGATAAATATAATTTAGCACAACATTGTAGAAACCTACATGAAGGTATATCTAATGAAATGAAATGAAAATTATTTTAACCTGACCAAATTTAAACTATACCAATATAAATTTGATGTATTTATTACTTAATCTTATCTTTCAAATAGTCACTAACGCTATAATAAGTTTTCTCTAACAGTAATTCAAATACCTTCTTATGAAATCTTTTAAGTGGAAGTGATTTAAGATTACCAGGAATTTGGTTGTATATATCAATACACATGCAATATACATTATTTTTAAAAATCTTAAGCTTTTGATGAGGCACATACAGCTTCTCACAATTTCTAAAATGTTAAATTCCTAGCATTTCAGCATTTGTTTTGAACAAATAATTATGTTTCTTTTACAAACACACATACAGCTAAGATATATAAACAAGGTGGAGGTAAAATTTTAAGAGACTTAAAAAGTGGTTTACAAGAATGTAATTGATCAACACTACATATTGCTCTTATACATTTCTTTTGGACCCTAAAGATTCTTATTAATTCAACAGAATTTCCCCAAATAGGAATACCATATTGTATCACAGAAGAAACATATCCATGATAAGCTAGAAGAGCTGCATTCAAGCCTGCAACTTCTCTTATTCTTCTCAATACATATACAAATCTGTCAACTTTGTTACAAAGATCATTGATATGTGATTTCCAATTACAAAATTTATCAATTTTTATTCCTAGAAAGTTAGTACAATCGACATTTTCTATTTTTGTATTATTTAAAAATATATCTATTTTTTTATTTCTTTATAATGCGCTTGAAATTCAACTAATTTAGTTTTAGTAATATTTATATTAAGGTTATTATCATTTAACCATTTCATAACTTTATTCAAGGTTTTTGTTGTTTCTTCAACTAAATCATCTTTATTTGTGCACTTAATAAGAAGAGTAGTGTCATCAGCAAATAATATGGAATCATGATCGATAGCATCAGGAAGATCATTTATGTAAATCAATAAAAGTAATGGCCCTAAAACACTACCTTGTGGTACACCACAGTTATTCAAAAGATAATTTGAAGTGTAGACTTTTTTACGGTTTCCTATTACTTTAGACATTACAACACATTGTTTTCTATTTTCCAAGTAGCCTTAAAACCATTCTAGTGAAATACCCCTGATGCCGTATTTCTCAAGTTTCTTTAATAAAATTTCATGTGAAACAAAATCAAAAGCTTTGTAGAACATCCATGATTAACCAAGGTACTAGAACCCATGATGTGATAGGTGGGGCAAGCCTATCGCTACTTCGGGAACATTCCAATCCCGGACAACATTCCGCATTCCCTTACTCAGAATAATCTAATACTAAATAATATTTCTAAAAAATTACATTCCTGTTCACAGCATATCTACGTCTGCCCGCTTCGTAATATTATAAACACGTAATATCTCGCTGACTCTTGTTTCGTACCGTAAGGTTGCCTGGATTATTCGGTTTATAATAATAATTTTTATTATTAAA
Organism: Lasaia peninsularis; assembly: GCA_018236625.1. NCBI lineage: Eukaryota > Metazoa > Arthropoda > Insecta > Lepidoptera > Riodinidae > Lasaia > Lasaia peninsularis. The sequence goes on along the minus strand of DVZL01006500.1, from coordinate 3,737 downwards.
TTTTTTCTCTACTTAGTCCACATTAATTATTCGTATTCTACTTACGTTTTCTTCGTCAACAAATTATTCAAGAAATACCAATATGTCGTGTAATCTGAAGTAACTATACAGAATCTTATTTGTTTGATCTTATCGAGTGACGATGAAGCATTATATAATTTAATCATTTATCAAATTCTGAGAAAAATAGTATACAGTAAATGATAGACCTAGTGTCGCGTATCGATTTCAAAGCATATATCTTTCCTAATATGTGATTTAACAGGTGCTTCTGATTGTAAAATGTACTGCTTTATCAAAGATAACATGATATTAATATACACGTTATTAATGACTACGTTTATCACGCGTCCAAGGTTACTCGGCAGCCGAGGGGTACGAATTTTTGTGCTGCATAACTTTTTATAAATCATAAATATTAAAGCCGTCCTTTATCACACTGTATCGAAAAACATATCGATTACCTACTCTTAATTAGTGTCGACATCTGAATCTCGCATGTGTGATAGGGCTGCCAATCTAATAATAATTAGTTATTGACTTTATTTATGTACTGGTTTTCTACTGTTATTTGAAAATTTAATTTCAAATTTAAAAAAAAATATGGGTTCGTATCGGACGACGCTTTGGAAACGGATAGCGCTATTTAACAAATTTTACCTAATCTATCTTTTTTTTATCTGAAAATATTTTTACGCTTTTTATTAATATGCACAATTAAAGACTTAATTATTTATTTTTTATCTTTTTCCAAAAAATAATTTTCTGTAATCTTGGACCTAATTGTGTAAAATATATATGGTTTTCTGGCAACATTAATTTGTGAAACCAAGCAGCTTTGCAGTGAGTTGTTTGTATCTTATCTTGACGTTATCAGTTTCGCACGAGCAGATATTACATAAGACTTGATAAAATTATCAGACCAATTATCATGTAATTGTTGAAGGTAAAAAAAAATATTTAGATGTTTTGATATTTTAGATAACCTATATTGACAAATATTCTATGATGAAAACAAAGTCGCTTTCTGCCGTCTGTCCCTACGACAGTGTATGCTGCAGCTTTAATACTACGCAACGGATATACTCGTGCGAAGCAAGGGCGAGTTGCTGGTTAGTGGTTACCAATATAAACTAGTCAACTTTAGACTAGTGTCGTGACACACAGATGCTGCTTCTGTTACAGTCGCAGTAGATATCTACTTAATGATATTTTGGTAGTTGTGTGGACAGCGACAACTTCTTTTCCCAACATGAAGTAGATACACATTGGGTGAACATCTTGGCCCAACGTCTAGTTCAACCATACATGTACGGCTTGTCATAATTGGTGAAGTCTACCACAAAGTGCAATTTGCTAGCAGTGAACCTTATCGTATATATACGAGCGGGCATGCATCGCACAAATTGCGTTATTCGAATTAGTGCAGTGAGGGGTAGTACAAAATTCAATTTGCCTTCAACGCTGGAAAGAAAAAATGTACTCCGGAAAAATTATATCCATTTTCCGGGAACAAGCGAAAGAGCTAACGTGTAAGGGTGCGGATCTTTGGAATCGGATTAAATTTATCGATTATAGGAAATCTTTAATTGGCTTTCATACACAATTTACAATTTGTTTACTTCAATTATTGTTATTACAATCTATTTGAGATTTCGCTTCTTGTGTATATGTACCAGAGAATAACAGCTCTTTAGTAGGCAGCAATTTGGTTAAATTTTTGGACATTCATTTTAAACTAAATTATTACTTCACTAACATATCCTCGGTAGCCTAGTGGTACGCGCTTCGGACTTTCATTTAGGTAGTCCAGTTTCGGACCCAGCCATATACCAATGAGTTTTTTTAGTTTAAGTACCTACATTTTCTGAGTGCTCTTACGGTGAAGAAAAACATCGTGAGTAGGTAATCCCGGCATTGGTGCCCGATATGGCGACGGGCTTGCCACCTGTCGCATCATGGGACCTAGCAATGGTGCATGTGTGCCTCTACCTACCGTTTCGGTTATATTGGCGTAATTTTTAAAATTGCTGAATGACTAATTAACATTGCAGATTAGGATGTGACCCTGAAATGATAAAACTTGAAAATACTGTATTTAATAAAACCCGTTGCCTTATTTTGTAATTTTAAAAACAAAATTCTAGATATATATTTTTTTATATATTATAAGAATGAAAGTGAATTACACTAAAGTAATAATCACAAATGGAGTTTCACTAATGTCATTTTAATGTAAAATATACAAAATAAGAGAAAAATGAGATTGACGAGTGAAACCGTGAACAACAGTTAATGCAGCGGCCCTTAACTTGGACGCTTTTTGTAAATTACCTTCAATTTTTTACTTTTAGCGGAAATAACGGCACGACAAAAACTATGAAGGTGGACCACAGTGAAACATTAAGGCCCTTTTAACCGGTTTTAGATTTAAAACTAAAATTACGTAACTAATGCAAACCCCGTCCAAATTTATAGCATGCGGAAGACTGCTCGAGCTACTTATGTTTTTATACTACCTAATTACATATTATGTAGCTATAAATATATAATTAATTTATACGTCATTTATATGCGGTGTAATCTTTAATCTCATCAGTTGAGACCTTTGACAATTTATTAGCTTTAAGCTTTATGAAATTCTTTGGAAAATTTATGCGTTTCTAAAGTAATAATATATTTTACATAAGACAAGTAGAACTTCCATTCTTTGCCATTTAAGCTACTGATTTATTTTGTAAAATTATTTGTAGTTTATTTGAATCCCTCTAAGTTGAAAACTTTTTTGAATTCGTGCTGTTTTTATCAATAAAAAATAAAAATATATAATTTCACTGTTTTTTATCCTTTTTAATTTGACAAAAATTGAAAACAGTTTAATATATTTGTAAAGTATTTTTTGGATTAATGAAATTGCGTGACGCTTCTACGTACTCCTTTCAGAACGAAGTTTCTTACGTTTTTTGTTAGTATTTTGTTATGCAGTCAGTATTTATATTGTGTATAACAAGCCGCGTGGTAAATAAAAAGTCTTGTTGCACTTTTTTGATCTCGCTCCCATCCCGGTCAGGGCGTGTATCGTGCCATTAGCAATTAGTTCCTCTATACGTCACAGATGAAAATTACCGGGAAAGACGGGAAAACTGATGCGAAATATATTTCCTTTTGATTTTAATCAATCTATGAATCTAAACCGCTTGTCAAATAAAATCGCACGCTCGTATTTTTTTTTTAATATCAGATTGGCGTATCACAGTTTAGCTGCACCGATTAGGGAATCAGTGGATCGGATTCCGGTCGTAAAAGAGTAAACTAAGTGGGGCTAGAAGTTATTTATAACTGATTAGATTCACCTCTACAACAAGAAAGCACAGAGAAAAGACAATTTATATCAAAACAATCTACACACACAGTAAAACTGCAAAAATCAATTCAATTTCATTATCATGTCGTATAGGTCATAACTTGGTTTGTTTATAATATTTTAAAAAGTTTGAACTAATTTATATGGGATTTTAGGATTATATAACTATAGGATTTATATGGGACCACCTCTTAAATATTTTTTATGGGATAAGACAGCGGACAGACTAATGTGCAATAAAAAAAGTGTAGCAGACAGAACTGATCCCTGAGGAACTCCAGCATTTATAGGCTGGATTTTTTTATAGTATAAGACAGGGAACAGGCACATGGGTCTCCTGATGGTAAGAGACAACCGTGGCCTATAGACACCA
>DVZL01006499.1:0-11328 GCA_018236625.1 Lasaia peninsularis | reverse complement strand
GCCTAAAGTCCTATTAAATCGCACTAATATCATATTTTGTATCAATATAACATGAGACATACAAGTATGTATATCTAGATATACAGAATATAAATGTATACATAAAACGATAACGTATGATTCTATCCCCGCACATATGAAACTGAGGAGGCCGCTATTAGTCTCCATTATTCATTGAAAATTATTATTCATCCATCAGGTTTAATGTATGGTCATAATTCTCAGCAATCAACAATACGAATATACAGATAACGCGATATTAAAGCTTCATTTGATTAGCCTCGAATTGATTAAAGCATTAATAATAGTTTATTGCAAAACTATCGAACATTTACCAAATTAAATTCACATATAAGTTCGGTACGGACACGAAATGTATCTATTTACATACATTCCCTGGACAGGTGGGTTCTAATATACATGACCCGTAATGTTTCACTAAAACAGCTGAATATAAGGTTAGACATTCGTTTCATTGGCCGGCCAACGATCCGTGATACTATTTCCCACTTAAAAAAGGTTATTTAAGCAAACTCACCTAAAGTCGAGCGAAAGTTTTATTTTTTCTTCGATATTTTTGGATTTTTGCCGAAACTTTCTGCTATTTTTAGATAGTATGCTACTCTTATAATAATGTTTATGTGATAAATAACTAACCTGGCTACTTTCGAACCTCCTGACATTGAAAGTTAATAACAGTTTCTATAGGAATAGTTTGTTAACAGTTTGTATAGGACAAATCAAAGTACTTTTTAGGGTTGCGTTACCAAATGGTAAAAAATGAAACCCAATTACTAAGACTTCGCTGTCTAACTGTCTGTCACCAGGCTGTATCTTAACATTTTCTTTCATAAAAACTTCTTTATGACCATTAAAAATACAACAAAAAAAATAAATAAATGAAGTCGGTCCTGAAACACGCATGATGATTTGACCAAGAGAGATAGGATTTCAATTTATATACATAGAGACTATTGGCAACACAATATAAAAATTGAAAAAATGTTTTTTGCAAATACCTGGTAACATTTTCACATGATCTTATATGGGTGCGCTGAAAATAAAATTTAAAATTACAAGTATTTGTGTTTTTTTTTCTTTTTGTAGAATTTTCCAAATCCAGTAAATAGTTTGCAGATTCGAAAAAAGCCATTTGAATAAATATTCACCATAATATACATACCAAGACATTTCGTAATTCTTGGTTTGTCATATAAATTATAATAATAATCTTTATTTCCATCTAATTGGCTTTTATTTCGTCTTAATATTGATTAATCATAGTTTTCTTACTATCTTGTATTTTGGTACAATATAGCATGCAAATTATAATTAATACATTTGTTAATTTATACATCACTAGGTACATATTATAAAACAAAGTCACTTTTTTGTCTGTCCTTATGTACCAATGCTTAAATTTTTAAAACTAAGCAACGGGTTTTGATTCGGTTTTTTTAATAGATGAATTTATTCAAGAGGAAGGTTTTTATGTATATAACATGTATAGTATATCCGTGCGAAGCCGGAGCGTGTCGCTAGTTAAATATAAATAACATAAAAGCTAGCTCTTATAAGGAATTGAATACAAGCCTCTTGAATGGTCAAAGACGTTGACAGTTGTGCTAACCTGTAAACTAACGAAACGTTCCATAAAATAAAGGCATTATTTATCTATCAGAAATATTTTTTCGTTAAAATTTTACCTCAAAAGGATAAATCAAGCTAAAATTTGTTTATAATAAGTAACTTCAGCACCCAAGAGTTAAATGTTGACATTTACTTCTAAAATTTATAAAATTATTTTAAGAGAGGTACGACACAGATTTCTATTTTAGACTCGGGTGTGGACTTCGGTGAAGTTAATATTAATTTTCCCTTAGCAATTTCTTATAAAATTCATCTATACATATAATCGAGTTGTATAAAAATGATTTCATAGATTGAATTTATTATTTAAAGTAAAAAAACTGATAATACAATTGCGAGTTAAAATTTTTAAAATAATAATTAACCGTTGATAGAAAAAAATTTAGGGTTCCGTATTAAGACTGACAGCTAAGACTCCGTAGTCCTGTCTGTCTTTCATAACTTGAAATCCATAATTATGTCATAAATGGGAAACTTTCCCATGTATGTGTGTGTCTGTTTGTTTGTTCTTCTTTCACGGCTAGAAAATGGTATGCAGACAAAAAATCATGCATATTTTTTTTAAATCTGCCCCCTAACCCCCTGAAAAGGGAAATAAAATGTTATATGGGACTTTTCGCAGTTTTCAAGATAGGAAGCTAAAAATTGGTACACAAACTTTTTGCTATCAACTGAAAATACATGTCTTATTTTTTTTGAAATCTTCCTCCAACTCCAAAAATAGAGGATGAAAATTTATTACACTTTATCCCAAAACAGGAAGACATAACGTCAAAAGTAGCGTATTAACACAATATATTGTTCCGAGTTTTTTTTGTGTTCTAAATCAGGTATGGGAAATTATGTCAGCCCAAATTTATACGAGTGAAGCCGAGTACCAGAGCTAGTATAACTATATTAAGCCCAAAATGTACATATTATTAAAATTTCAATGTTGGTTAGAGTCCTCGTCTAAAATAGACCATAAAAGACTCATAAAAGGCGAGCGTAGGTTCATGGACATTACCAACAAGACCACAGATGGTAGAGTGCTGTGCAGCAGCTCGCTCGGGTAGGGATCCACCGCCTTACCTATTCCTACCGCCATAATGTCGTGTTCCGGTTCGGAGAGTAGAGTATCCGGTAGACTTACATACTAGGCCCAACATCCCAGCCACAGGACAGCGACACACCCATAACAACTATCTATCGGCCACGGTTGTCTCTTACCATCAGGAGAGCCAGTCTTGAGTTACAAATTAATTTCGTTTTACATATTTTTATGAAGAGCTACGGCTGCTACGGCAAACATCGTCCCGTTTTGTTCTCGATATGTGATATTTTTAATTATACTTAAATAGCTTGCTCATGTTATTAGATACGATGCGACAGAAATCATTACTTAACAAGTTTCATCATCATCATCATCATCATCATCATCATCACCACCACCATCATCATCATCATCATCATCATCATCATCATCATCATCATCATCTCAGCCATAAGATGTCCACTGCTGAACGTAGGCCTCCCCCAACGACCTCCAATTAGACCTATCAAAGGTAACCTATGACCTATTAGACCTATCTACCTAACAAGTTTCATTCTGTTTTAAATATCGACGACGTTTTAAATTATTTGATCATTGGATAACGACGCACCTACAACGTCTATGGTTTCTAAAGGCCACGGTTGTCTCTTACTATCAGAAAATCCAATTGATTGTTCGCTATCTTAACCCATAGAAAAAACTAAAAACAAGTAAAATCGGTATGGTTCCTTGTTTTACCACTTATAAAGTGTTTTTCTTTTAAATCATTGACTATCAGAAACAAATATTCTAGAGAACCCAATTCGATTTTTAAGAACCGAAGTCTAAGCACTCAGAATGTGTAAATGTGATGTAAAATATATTTTAGTGTCAGTTCCATATATTTGTATAAAAATCGTGAAGCGGTACATAAAATATTTAACAAAGCTTCAAATGTAACTCGTAGCTTCAAACTTCGTAGGTTTGGAATAATACACACAATAACAGAGTGACAGATTGGTATGTGGAATCTATTTCGATTTTGTTTTTTATGGGTTAAAGAATCACAAGGCTTTCCAGATGGTACGAGGTAACCGTGGCCTATGGACATTACATCACGGAACCCTAAAAATGTAGTATTATGGTAAACTCATAGCAAACGATTACTAATTAATCTACGATAGGGTTTTCACAAATGTCACTATATTTTTAGAGATCGCAATAACAGCTATATACCAATAATAAATTATACTGTTGTGCTATTATTCAATAACAGTTGTCAGAAACTGCTATCCTGTTATTTGAAGTGTTGTTTTCAATAACTGTGGCAAAACGTATAAAATCGTAGTCAAAGAAGCGACGACCTTTTTTTTATCTCTTATTTCGACATTATTTCAATTGGCAAAAGGTATAAGCTCTAACAACACTCAACAACAATAACAGGATAACAGGATGAGTAAGAATTCAATAATTTCGTTATCTTTTGTGCATGAATAACGTGTTATTATAACCTGTTATTGTAATAATGACCATCCTATATCTTGACGGTATTTATGATACAAAAAAAACAGGTGCGATTTGGATTCTCGCCCGAAGGGTTCCGTACCATTTTTACAGCAAAATATTTATTTTATTCTGTTTCCAGTATTCGTACAAATATATCTCTATATATAAAATCTATACTGTCTAGCTGTCGCGTTGCATGAGATATAGCCTGGTTACAGACAGATAAACGTACTCTTAGTAATAATGTACCGAGGGGTAAAAACGGATCGCTCGTTTTTACCCTTCGGTATGGAACCCTAAAAATACAATGTCGTTTATACAACATGTCTTTATCTCTATTGCATCCTATTTTTGCGGAATTGATATAATGAAACAAAATCACTGTTAGATTGATATATTTTCCCGCCTCTCTTGTTCATTCAGCCAATTCAATAATTCTGATGACAAGTGCGAGATGGAGGCGCGTATAAAAGAAATTTCTTTTTCATCTTTTGCTAAATATTTCGATGATTTTTTTTTAATAAAATATACAGCATTTGAAAACTTTAGAAGGCACTTGGTTCTTACATTTTTGATTACATTTTATATAAAAAACAAACGTTTTTTTGGTTACTATTGTTTATATAATTGTCTATATTATTTTTGGCATAGGAAAAAGAGATGATAATATGTCCTGCAACAACAACTTCGCGAGATGTATCTAAATTATTATTAAAATATAGAATAAAATATCCCCAACGCTTCAAGTGACTTCTGCAGCAATGCTCTTAATTTTTTTTATTTAAAAAAAAAACAAATAAAAATTAACTAAACCCGTTAGTCTATTGCTATTTATGACCTTTTTAACTTGATTTTACTACAAGAGTCTCTAAATTAGAGTTCCAAAAAATTTAATTTGTAATAAAAAAATCCAATTTCCAAATGTTTGGTTGTTAAAAACTATGTACAGTCCCTTTGTTAAGATTACTACGAGACAGGGGTAACAAACCCACAAACATGTCTTAAGTTTTCTAATAAAAGCTGAGGTCAGGGGTTAAATGTCTAAAAAAGAAGATTACGAGAAAGTTTAAATTTTTATGGAGAAAAAAGTAACTTTACGCATATTATCCCCGAAGATGTAGGCAGAGATGTGTTAGTATATCCATGACTCGTAAGTCCAGTAGATATACTATAACACCCAGGATTAGCCAAGTTACTAGGGCCCATGATGTGACTCGTGACACGTTCAATGAAATGTGGTGTCCACGTACAATATCAGGTAACGTTATGTTTTTCAGGTAAACTAAAAAAAATTATAAAAACAAGTTGTTCTATCCAGGAATCGAACCCGTCTTCAATCGTAAGAGTTAAACATCAATTCCACTCGGCCACGGAGCCGATTTTTTCATTTTCAATTGAAATTCATTGACGCCATTTTGTTATTTTATGTACCAAAATTACATTCTATCATACGACTAAAATTAAGTCAGCTAAAATAACATACAAGCAGAATAAGGAGTATGCATGTGATTTAGATAATCTTTATTGATGAAGGAATATAGCCACATAATTAATGTTTTTGCTAATATTCAATAACACTTTACTTAATTCACTTCATTGACAAATTATTGTTCTCACTATTCAATGGACGGTGACGTCACAAAGACGCGCTAAAATGGCGGTGTTTAAATAATCCGAAAATGATGATAGTTTGAATATTTTTTTAGCGTATTTATCACTACTTTGTAAGTGATTTATTTTTTTAAACATGCATATTCGTTATTATGAATATGATAGTTAAGTAGTTGTAAACACATACGTATTTCCTGCCATCATGACGCCGGTATTCTTAAAAGTTGTATTCCGTCAAAATGGTAGGATGGCGTATACTTTGATATGTAGTACGTAATAGCTGACGGTTTTCTCTTACAATTAATATAATCGCTGCATTTGTTTTCTTAGATCGTAAAAAAACGGTCAAATAAGTTGCGCACGAACAGTTGCGTATCGTATATATATCATCTATAAAAACTACTTCAACTATTTAGTTGAAGTAAGTAATAAGAAGGTGGAGCCCTATTTTTTACCCTTTTGGTAAAGTTAATTTGTATCTGTCAATGTTTTCGTATTAACGTTATAAAACTTGCCCAAGTCAATCCATTTATCATGAGACAAGTTTATCTTTACCTGGTGCTACTGGGACTTGAAGTGCCACAATAGATTAATTATTTGTTAGTTGAAATAAGAAACAAATATATGACACTTTTGAAAAATTGTATTTCTTTATTAATTTATCACGATTGCTGCGAGTCCTTCATTGTGGAATATATTTTTTGGCAATGTTATCGTACTATAAACTATTGTATGTGAAAGTTAATATTTCTACGACGTATGTGTTCTTGTATATATAAGCAATAACATTGCTGAGTTTCATCAACATACGTTTTGTAGTTTTTTTAAGTGATTAAGTAACAAACATCTAACCTCTCATTTATTAGTGTAGATTACACTATAATATTTGAATTAAGAATTTTGAAAAGTTTAGTAATCATAAATGCATCGTCAAATTAAATTATTCTGGCCCATAAATCTTTGTTCGTAGTATTAACTTTCATTTTTTTTATTTTTCTTCTTTTTATACAAAAAATATCCTTCTTTTCATGAATAAATAATCTTATCGGATAAAATAGCGTGTATGTATCTAAGAAAATATTAAGTTGATTTACTTACTTAAAGAAAAACATACTTTTAGTTTAAAATAATACGATTATTATTAAAAAAAAGTTTTTTGCAATTATAACAATGCTACAATAAATACTAGGCTAATAACAAGCCTGAAAAACGATTATTATATATTTTGTGAAAATCGAAAAAAGAAAAAAATATGCTCAAAACTCAAAATTGTTCTTTTCTATAGTACTCAAGATGATGCAAATGTACCAAAAATTTCACCCCATTCTGAATATGTAGTGTGACAAAAATAATTATAATAATACAGATAACATATTTCAGAACTAAGAATATCCAACAACAAATGTCAAAACTAAAAATCGAAAACTTGTACCAAATCGTTAATCATATAAAATATAAATTAGGAGCAAGTCAATCTAAGTTAACATAGTTTATTTGCTTCAATTATTACTTCTTTGTCTACCTTATCTAAGTAGCAAACTAACAACGCCTGCTAACTAACACAAAAGATAAATACTATAGACGAACAAGAGAGGTAATTGAGATAAACAGACTGTATTTTACTTCATAACTTTCGGGCTTAAAGTGCGACAATAAAGTTTGATGAATACAAAGTTATACGAGTATATTTATTTGAAGGACGCTATATTTTGTGAATATCAACCTCGAACGTAGATAGTATCTTATTTAGAGTTTTCATTATGTTTTTATTAGTGGCCTAATTCAAATGTGGCGGATAAGGACTAAAGATGAACAGGCCGGGATATGATTACTCCGTGCCTGTATCAACCACATATTATGCGAACAACCGACCACCGCAATATGACCGCGGATATGGGCAGCTCGCGTCAGTGCCTCTCTATAGTCCAACTTCACATCCCCTCTCCAATTACGCGGACGTGTACGAGGGTAACAATGATACTACACTAAGAGCCGAAGAGAGACACTGGTATATAGAAAACCATAAAAATTTACAACCAAATTACAACACCAGCCATGAAACGGTACCTCAAGATACGAAAATAAAAAAAGAGGAAGAGAAAAAAATTGATGTACAAATCACTAGATCAGATGCCGCGCAAATTCGTCAAAGAAGAAAAGAAGATCGTTGTTCCTGTGAATGTTGGCCAAGTTCAGACAATAATGCAGTACAAGATAATGGCGCCAATGAAACCACTAGGTCGCTTTCTGGAGTTGATATGGTGGCTTCATATGGAGTGTATGGAAATTCTCAAGATGACGATAGCTCAGGATTTGCTAGATTATCCGAAAAAAATACAACTCTTAACCAAAGGAACGAAGCTCCTGTACAAGGTGTGATAGTGAATCAACAAGGGAATAGTGCAGTAGTACGATCCACGGCATCTTCAGAATCCTCATGGAAATGCTGTCGAAGTTCAAGCGGGCAAGCAGCAAACTCAGAAGATTATTGTTGGATCCACTATTGTAGACCGGCATTGATAGTGCTCTTATTAATATTTTTTCTAGTATTGTTGGGCGTTTCAACAGGGTTTTTATTAACAAATAGTTGTGAGTACACATTTTTATATTTTGCATGTTATCACTATAAAATTAAAGTAATTGCTAATTTTACGTTAAACTTCAAAAACATATTGTCACGGAATTAATTTGTCCATTACCAATGGATTGTAATGATCCTCCTTTTGTTACATAGATCATATTTCTGAGGTAGTCTTATGTAATATATTATTGCGATTGGTTTGAAACTTTGACATGATAATGAAATTGATGTCGGTTTTTTTGCAGTTTTACAATAGTTTGACAGAGGAACTAATACCATTGATATATTTCCTAGATAATAATCTCCAATTTTAAATCAGATCAAAAGCATAAAAATTTTTAAGCATTCTTGGTTTTTGGTAAAACAAATGTTGTATACTACTGTGATCATAATATATTTACGATTTTAAATATGTAATATAGAAATAAAAATTTTCTAAATAAGAAAATTCTCAGATACATTCTTCGTAAATTAGGGAAATTTTCACATCACATGTTTCACAAATATTTTCAGATTTTTTTCTGCCCTCAGGGCGGGAAGTGGTTACTTTTCTCTCGCTACGCGAAACGTAATTGCCACTTGTCGACTCCATCGAACAGACAAAAAATATATACACCTCGGGTAATAAGAAAACCTTAAATTACATGTTTTCTGACAATCACACTTGATAGTAGACTTTTCTAATAGTATAGTAATTGGTTATTTTTCAAAAATCTATTCAAAAGATATAATTGTTTTTCAAATTCAATAACATTAATTGATAACTTTTTTTGCGATTATTTAATTTCAAAATAACTATATTTTTGTAACTAAATATTTTTTTTTTTGTAAAATTAACAAAATCTTAGCTAAACATTTTCTAGGTTTTAAACCAAACAATGCATGTTTTAGTCATTACACCCTGCTATTAAAATTACAATATTTTTGAGACATAAAGATCCTTAAACTGATGGTACGAGTGTCTACTTATTTCATGTTTTTAAATTATTAATGCTATATATAAATACATTTTTATTATCAACTGATTTCATACAAAAGGCTGTGTTTTTTTAACCGTATCTGAACTGACGTCATAACGCCAGTGCTCGGTTTAGCATTGCACCGTTCTTTTTGTGCCTATATTCGATATATTTTTATTGCCATCAGGAAATATGTTTGATTGTTAACATTCCAATATCACAAAAATGACTTGAATAACATTTCACGAAGAAAAATTTTGTGTCACGAGAAAGGAGTTTGTTTTGTTTTTTTTCTCTAGACTGGCTAGGTTTGGAAACGGAAGCTTATGGCAGATAGATTTAAAATGATTCAGGCTTAAATTAATGCTTATAAATAACTATCTATACTCGGTGTGCGTTGCTACGCCAACAATGCCAGTGCCACCTGGTAGCGAGTGACATCTAATAGCATATCATACAAACCTTCTCGGCGGAAGAATACATATTATCTATTTACCAAATTTTATAATAATCGGTCCAGTAGTTTTTGAGTTTATCGATGAAATACAGAAAACATTCATTTTTATATATACAGAAGATAATTACTATTAATTATAAATCATTTGCTAAATTTTTGCACACCATTATGTGGAAAAATACTTTTTTGTTACAAGTTTTTAAAACACATTCCGCAAATAAACATTTTTCAATTCATATCAAAAATTATATTAAAATTAAATGGTCCCTGAATTCTAAAAGCTATTCCGTAAATAATGTTCTCGCCTTAAAAACATTCTAAATTTAAATCAAATAGTTAACATTGAATCGACAGGCCTATAAGCAAAACATTTGACCCGTTGGAGTTTATGGGTCAATAAACGAGAAAACTCCTATTTCAGAAAGGAAATTGCGTAGTTCTGTTTCATGACGTCGCATAACAAAACAATTAATTAACTGAATTCAAACATTCCACTTTTACTTAGGTTATATTTTTTTAAATGGCAACTTTTCTTAAATGTTTTTCAGATTATTCTAAGTAAACACTACATTTCCCGGGATTTGATGTTCTAGTATATCTGGGTGTTCTAGTATATCTGCTGGAATATATTATATCGAGATAGTATATAGTGAGGTGTGTTAGTATATCGTGGATATACTAGCACACCTCTGCCTACCTGTTCGTATAATAGGTATGAAGGTACTTTTTCATTTATTTTTTCTTTACAAATAACAACCAAATTTATAAATCACGTAAAGGTCAAAATAACATTATTATAATTCATGTTTTTAAACTGATAATAGGGCTGAGATTTTCAGTTATGATTGCAACCTACTTTTAAAATCGCGGATTAAGAAATTATATTCCCAACAGCGTATTTATACTCACTGGTATAATTCCTTTCAAGCTAGCCTAGGTGGTCTGATGGTTGGGACTTCTGACTTCATTCCGGTAATCCAGGTTCGAACCCCGCTATGTATCGATAAATTCTTCAAACTTACGTACATTGCGCTCTTACGGTTAAGAAAAATATCACAAAGAAATCATCATTTATTCGAATCCAATTTAATCTAGGATTCGATGTTTTTTAAATTCCGGGTTACGGAGTACAAATGGTAAACGCTCTGTGTAAAAACTGGCGCTTTGTCAAATCCTTTAAATTAGGTAGCTGAAATCCCATATAAAAACAAGATAGAAATAATATATAAAAACAAACCTCTGAAGGCGTAAGCAAATTAAATGCTTGTGTTATAGGTGTTAAAAAACAATAAAAATACATAGAAATACATAAATACGCACAAGCATAAATTAAATAAACCCAGAAATACAAACATCTATGTTCATCACACAAATGTCTGTCCCCGTCTAGAATCGAACCCGAGCTTCGCGGTTAGTCGATGCGGTTAGGCGTGTACGCTAGCCACTCGACCAACGTGGCCATATCTACTTATGTACTTATGTATCAACACACCCATCATATTAGAATAAATAAATAAATAAAATATTAGATTAGATCATTTTGGGTTGGCTG
>DVZL01006498.1:0-11329 GCA_018236625.1 Lasaia peninsularis | reverse complement strand
CGTCACGATAAAATGACGATGGTTAAATCATCCGAAAAGGATGATACTTTGAATATTTTTTTTAGATTATTTATCACTATTTTGGAGGTGTTATATTTTTTTCAGTTATATAATTATTTGAAGTATTGTTTAAAAAAATAAAAAAAAACACATGCATATTCCTTATTAGATCCCAGTGGAAATACATTATAAAGCGCATGTGTCGTACAAACCAAGTGCTCAACTAAAAGAAAGTAAATTAAAAATTGATAGTAGAAAAAAAATGTTCCTTGACAAATTACACAATTTGTGTCCTACATAATTGTCCTGAAAACCTCAACGTGATGAAATTGTTGGTTACAAAATAAACTTGTATCTATAAATATTACTATTTAGAAATATTTATAGATACGAAAATAGAGTAAACAAACGTTAAAAGAAAACATGTACGATTTTTTAACTAATATCTGATTTGCAAACTACCATATTTACTTTTGATAAATCATTTTTTTTTTCATATTGATAATAAAAACATCTACAACATTTGTTGCCCGCGGTTTTTTCGTGGGTTTTTTTTTATAATCGGAATAAGATGTACATAATCTAATATTGTCGCCTATTGCTTCGGGAATATGTGCTTGACGATATTTTATAAAAAAAATAGATTTCCTCCACGTTCTTATTTAATTATTTTATTTTACCAATTTTTAAAGTAAAATCGTAAAATAAAAGTAGCTTAAGCTATTCCTGTCAAAATCGGTCCAGCTGTTTCAGAGATGTGCGGGTATAATCAGACAGAATGACAAAAATTCTAAAAAATACTATTTTAGTGTATGTACAACCTTATAAACATACCTACATAATATGCTTTAAGTAAAAAGCGCTTATTTTAATATTACATATAGGAGTGTCTATAATTATGTTTATTATTTCCACAAACGAAATATTCAATAACACTGTTCCATTGCAAACAAAGAAATATTAACATACTTTGGCATTTATATAAATAGTAGATATGAAATAAAGGCACCGAAGGATATAAAAGTACTTTATTATTACTTTAAATAAAGTACGCTAGAGAAATTTCACATGGCTGATTACCTTGGTTGTTTATTATTAGGTTAGTTCACTGGTTTTCTCATTAAATCGCGTTTAAAGTGAGGTCGTATTCGATGAGAAAATGGCTGCCTGAGAGATATTTTTGATTGAGATAGAAAGTTTAGTAATAAAATGAGGGGCAAGCACGTAAATGGGACAAGCCCTAGAACAAAAATGCGATGAAGTACGGATAATATAAGTCGAGTGTTCTAGATTATAAAATGAAATAAAAATATATATTAACGTATTTAAAAATTAATTTCAGCCGTAATATTAATTAAGCAAACAAGCACACGGGTTTCCTGATGGTAAGAGAAAAACCGAGGGCTATAGACACTTGTATATAATATGACATAACGGATAAATAGTACCACTAAAATAAATGTTAATAATCTTTCAAACATTCCTTATTCAGAAGGGCACCAATCAACATTTGTCGGATCATATCGCAATAGCTTTTGGAAGTAGGATTACACAAATATTTGCATCTCATTTCGGCAGTTTTGTTTGAGTGAGCCCAATGGCGGTACTTTAATGGAATTTCTTTTATTGAAATTTCGATGAAGTACTCAGAGATTCACGATTTCTTGCATTTATATTTTGATATATATAGAAATACACCATATTTCTATTTTAGGTTTGAAAATGTATAAAACCTTACACATGATATAAGGCTTAATAAAATAGTAAGTTGTATTTGTTGTAAAATAAAATACTTAAAAATACAATTTTCAAGTTTCGTTATAACTTGAAATAGCTACCGATTATATAGTAGAAAGTATGTTTGTTGATTCAACGCGGGCGAAGCAGCGGGCAACTACAAGTTATATATTTATATCACCAGTGACATCGACCTCAATTGACAATAATTAAAAAATAGCATCCCTGACATGCTTATACGCTATTAATGACCTCACATTTGCTTTCTAAGTAACAAAACTCAATGATTTCTAACATGGAGCTGATCTGGAGATTATTAATTATTTTATTAAAAACGTAAAGACAGTGATAGTACAGTAACTTAAACGAGTTTCAGGGTAAGGCTACTTGTCCTATGAGTTTTTTTTTTTGTATATTTCAACAACATAACGTTTTTAAAATGCACAGGATTGAATTTGTGCCCGAAAAAGCGACGAACTTGTCGCCTGCCGTCATGGGACCTAATATCTAGTAATCGTTGTTACATAAGTATATACATCTGTCTACTGCATTAGGGGATATGACCGTGATGATATATTTTAGAAGCTTTTATTTAACTTGCATTGTATGTATGTAAGTATATTCGGGTGGAATCTTATAATTCAATCTCGAGTAGATATCTTCACCCGATTAAGCTGAAATTTTGTATACACGTATAATTTGGATGACCATGCATGACCTTATCGTCACGTACATGACATCATTCTAAATCCAATATGGCGGACCAACCAAGATGGCGGAATAGTTTTACAATAATAATAAAATAATAGAAAGAGCTCGTTGAGAGCAACTACAAAAATAATAAAAGCTTTTTCTAAAAAGTTTTTTTTGTATTTAATTTATTTTAATTAAGTCCATAACATTATTTTCTGTTAACCACTAGGACTTAAAACTGTTTATTGTAATTTTACAGCTTAAATAATGAAACTGAAGTACGAGTACAATGAAGCAAAATACACGATCTGGAGTTTACGGGGTGTAAAAGGTTGACATGGTTCATGGTTTCTAATTTCTATTAAACCTCGAGTAGTACAATGAAGCCAAATGCTACTATATGGATGGATACTATCTGGAGTTTACACTCCTAACAAAGACCTATCCCCGATATTAAGCATCTATCTTATTCTCTGGCTGTCCCACTCTCATATCGCCGGCTTGTTTTGACTTCGTTACTAATACTCGCTGGGAGACGTACAATGGCTACCATAAAGCTAAGTGCGATTGACTGCCCGCGAAGAAAACACAATACTCGCTAGGATAAAGATTGACATGGTTCATGGTTTCTACTAAACATCTATCTTATCCTCCGGCTGTCTCACTCTCATATCACCGGCTTGTCTTGACTTCGTTATAAAAAGTTGACATGGTTCATAGTTTCTACTAATCCTTGAGTAGTACAATGAAGCCAATGTACTATCTGGAGTTTACACTCCTAACAAACACCTATCCTTAATATTAAACATCTACCTAATTCTCATAGGACTAGTTATCTGACTCATAAGGCCGGCTTCTTTTGACTTTGTTAAGTACACAAAACTGTAGAAAGAGAGATCTGCTAATTTTTGTTAGGAGTATTATCGCCAGTACCGATTACCTGATTTCAATACTTCCGAAATGAATTTTTTATACCGAGGTCAAAATTAGAAAAGGTCGAATATTAGAAAGTGGAAGGGTAAAAACTATTCGGATTTGACTAGAGGGACACGAAGTTCTTATTGTATTCGTGACACTCATGTCCATGTCGCCTACGTGTTTTGCTTATAAACTAGATACCGAAATCAAATAAACGAAATTGTGCGAAGGAAATAGGGTTAGTATGTCAACAATTTTTAAAAGTACGGACAACTCGAATACTCGAATAACTCGAAGTCCAAACTAATTCTAATCCGCTTTATGTCGCTTTTATGTCAAAAAGTTTCCCTCTTCGTTCATTTGAAATTGTACTCCGTTTCGTATGTGATTGCGTCAAAACTCTTATCAAAATCCAATATTTTGTGTGGCAAAAAAACGTTCAGGCCATATATTTTTACTAAGATTTAGAGTAGTCAAACTAAGAGGAGTTGAGTGAGAATTTTAGCTCTAAGTTTCGTATCGTCTTTTTCAAGTTATTTGAAAATGTTTATATATGATCTACTATACTTTAAGTACTTACATAAGAATATAGATAGTAGAATATTAAATAGCGTAAGGCACTTTCAAAAAAGCGTTAATAATACCAGTGTGCGTAGTTTTTTTAAGCTCCACCAAACTATATAAATGATTATTTTCCATCTAAGAAATAAAGTCCCGTAAGACCTTACATTTCACTAATCTAAAAATATTTAGTTCATGAAAAGCATCTAAAATGTAATTTAGGTTTTTAAAGAAGCTAGAAGAAATTGGGAAATAAAAATCAACAAAGTCATGTTACTTTTTCCATAACACATTTTTTTTGCTAATACTATAAAGTTATGAAATGTTTCTTAAAACAAATTGAATTTACACTCTCATTATTTCCTTATTTACGTGTAAGATCAATTAATATATTTTGTCCAAATCTTAGCCACACTATCGATACTATCTGCGTCCTCCGCAAGGGACATGACGTGAAGATTCGTATGTAAATGTATGTTAATTTATCTGTAATCTGTAATATACTATAGTACAGATAAATTAAAGTGCTGAACACATTTTAAGAACCAGAACTTTTGTTTTTTGTTTTGTGTTTGTTTTTCGATTTAAATATTTACATAATTTTATAACTACTCCGAAAAAAAAAACGAACGTTTGGTAACCCTACACAAGGAAGATAAGTTTTCTACGTCGACAATACTAATCGCAAACAATATGGAACGTAATATTATGCGAGTTGTTCGAGACATGCGTCCTAATATTGCTTTCTATATGGATTAGGAGAAACGTGAACCTATGTATTGTTAGCATTTAAGAGGTTTGAGGCGACTTCCTAAAATATAATGTTTAACTAATAATGACTATTTAATTTTCTTACATTTGATAATTAAATACACAATATTAAATTACCCTTTCTTTTTTCTATCGCTGTAACGTCAGTGCTTACTGTAGTTTGGAAATTAGTTATTTGTAGTTTTAAGTAATTAATCTTTTATGTCTATGGACAGCGTTTAGTCTTTACGTCAAGTTGTCAAGAAATATATAAAATTCATGTTGTATATATTTAGATTTTAGACGGCTTACTTATCCATTATAAATAGTTTAATTAAAATAAATTTAGAGAGAAATATAAAATAATAGTATCTAGAGGAGAGTATCCTAAAAAGAGA
The DNA here is from genome assembly GCA_018236625.1 of Lasaia peninsularis. NCBI lineage: Eukaryota > Metazoa > Arthropoda > Insecta > Lepidoptera > Riodinidae > Lasaia > Lasaia peninsularis. The sequence continues at coordinate 6,272 of DVZL01006498.1, read as the reverse complement.
GGAGATTAAAGACTAATATCTATTTCACATCATAAGACCGGCTTGTTTTGAAGATTGACAAGTCTAGTTAGTAGTTATTAGATAGAAGTGACTGATTCTATATATTGAGAACAAGTTTTTGTTTGGAGTACAATCTTTAGAGAATAGTTATAGATTCATATGACGACTTTTTTGATATACTTATAGCTAATTTTTTCTTATATATAGTACAAAAAAGTCGTCACATATGAATGGCATATTTTTTCTCTACTAACCAAAGTTTAACTAAATCTCACCTGAAAGTCAGCGTTGTGAGTGGCCGGTAAGATTTATGACTGGCCACATCCGACATTGGCGTCCCCCAAAAGTCATTCTTGAATATCCACAAAACTGGATTCTCACCCGTCACGTCAGCGTTCGTCACTATAGCCGGAATGTCGTCGTGGACGAATTCACCGTTCAGACTATTTGAGTATGTCAGAGCACCTACTAGGGCCACTAGTACATATGTCCACTCTGTCCTACACACACTGAACCAGGGCTTTACACTCGACTCCTCTCGCACAGGGAGTAACGGACGACGACGCATTTTCATTCACTATAATTCACATGTTTAAAAAAATCATTCACAACGTTTATGTTTTTACATAAGTACTGTTTATATCCAACGATTGTTTTTTAACCTGTAAAAAAACATTTTTTCAAATCGTATTGATTCAGTGTCTTATTTATGACGTTCGTTTATAAGTAAATACATAGGTAACCTACAAATATAACTTTTATTGACTATAGTTTTGAAATATTTTTTCTAGGATTTTGTACCAGAGGGTACAAATACTACTATTACTAAAACTTCACTGTTCCTCTGTCTGTCACTAGGCTATATCTTACGAACTTTGATAGTTAGACGGTTGAAATTTTCACAGATTTTATATTTCTGTTCTCGCTATAACAACAAATACTAAAAACAGATCAAATAAATATTTAAGGGAGCTACCGAGGGATTTAATTTTGAAATATTCACAGTATATGATTTTGGTCGTTTTTATACATAATAGGACATATTTGTGCACAAGTCCGATTCGCACTTGGCCGGTTGTTTTTCAATTTTAGATGAAAATCATTAATTGATAATTCCAAATGTACTAACTCTGATTTTTATAACACGATACTTCACCGTTCTAATTTTATGTTTCTGAATTTTTTTCTCCTAATTTTGATGTATTTTGTAAAACCTTTTAGTCTTTACTTAGTATCAAATTATAATTAAATTTTGGTATCTCTAAATGAAAATGAGCAAATTAGGTTATAAATATAAAAAGTATAATGATAATGTATTTAATCTGTCTGAAAAAATATATTTATTTCATCTCGTAGGAACCATTTAATTAATTTTAACTAGCCTTGAACTTTTCATGATTGCATATTTTATACAACGTTGATACAAGCGAGAGGCTAAAAATGAAACCATACATATTATAAGTACCTACTGTTAATCCGAGACTATTAAAATAAAGTTTACGAGAAGTAGGTATACAAAAAAACTTTTTTCAAACAAATTTAATAGCTTGATAATAAAGTAAAAACACTCTTGTATTGACCTGCCGTAACCTTAGAAATGATTGCAGCGCTCTGTAGATATAGCGTGTTTAAACTAAGAAAAAACTATAAACAATACCTGTGACAAAACTATTGCTTATATTAGTCTGATTTTTGTTGTGTAGCCTGGTAATAATATACAAAATATGTGGTTTCATTTTTAGCTTCTCGTTTGTATCAACGTAATATAATCTGTATTTTTAAAATAAAATATTTACAATTCTTTCCTTCACTTTCTCTTTATATTACACAGATTATATTCAAAACCATAGATAATTACGTGTGCTGTCGTTGGATACTAAGTCATGATATAAATAATCCTTTAACATTTCCAAAGTTTAGTTTACCAAATCGTTTGTCTGTCTGTACTGGTGATGGATTACATGGTCATAAATCAACATCTTGGGTCAGTCGGCGACCGCTGATGTCATATTCATGAGTCCCGCATAAACGATGGTCCGGGTGAAAGATGACTGACCCTTTCTCTCATTTCGTTTTTTGTGAGTTTACTTTAGAAATGTACTATTGTTTTAATTTTCTTTTGATTCTTTCTTTGTTCTCCGAACTCCGAGACCTGTAACAAAAGAGAATTTCACTTTTTATAACTGTTTGGTTCGTTATAAAGGTGCAGTGAATTAACTTTTCGAATGTTGGAATTGTGAAAACAAATTGGACAAATTGTATAAAAAGCTTGTATTTAATACAAGAAAATCATTACTTTGTTTATCTTCCAATCATGTAAAAGGTGTTTAATATGTAATTTAAAATATTTATATAAATCAAACGTGAAGAATAATTGGTTATGTCCTTAATTAAATTTGTATGTATGTTTTAGTCTTTGCGTCCGTGTAGCAAAACCAATTTTAATAAATTTTATTAAAGATGTATATTAAGCCTGAAATCACATTTTTATCACAATTACATGAGATTTAAAAATTAAGTTATCTCCTATTTACTGCTCTAGAAATGTAATGTATTTCCAAGTGGTTTTGTAAGGCGATCATAAGGAGAAATAAGAACCTTGAAAACTTAAACGAAACCGTGGGTAATAGCTAGTTTTATACATTTAATTTGTTCTCGTCGTCGTTGCGGCAACTAAGCCGAAGGAGTCCTAGAAAAAAGATAATGGATTTTTGATCTCAAAACCCTGGGGAAGATTTATGTTCCTCAGACCCTTAGCAGGGTATAAAATGTTATTAACTGACTAGACATTGAGGTAAGAGAGCGTAAAGTTCTTAATCTACCCACACCTTGCAAATTTTAGCTTAATTGGTTAACAAAGGAGCCCTTATAATTTGTTCTAGGGGGAGCCTTAAATTCCGAATTTGAGGAAGTGTAATATTTACGGCACTGCCAAAATAAAAGTGTTTAAATACGCAGTGATTTAAATTAAAAAAAAAAACACAAAGTGTTAAAGAAATTGGGGGAGTGGAAATTTTTTTTAACTAAAGCAAACTAAAGCATTGGTACATGGCGGAGTTTTAATGTGGACTACAGAAATGGAAGTCCGAAGCGCCACCACCGTATCACTGGCCACTTGATCTTTGAAATACAATGGCATGTTCTAGTCCGAAGGGTAGGGTAGCTGGTGCTGGTGACATGCACTTTAGCATACAGCCACAGTATAACAGAACCTATAACATAATATATTAGTATCTTCGCGCGTATTATCCCAGAAGAAGTAGGCCGAGGTGTGCCAGTATATCCACGACTCGTAAGTCCAGTAGATATACTAGAACACACCCATGATTAGTCAAGGTACTAGTAATATAAATATGTTATATCTATAGTCCACGGTTATCTCCTACCATCAGGGAAGCCTTGAGCTCATTTGCTGTTCCATAAAAAATATCACATTGTTTCGCTTATTCCATTTTTTTCGATTATTTTATTTCCTTATTATTAATTATTTTATTTTTTAGTCGCGGCACAAAATGAACGAACGCGGAAATTTGTTTGACTTATATAAATCCCATACATTTGAAGTCTAATTTATTAACAAAGGTGTCCGAATATTTAACTTTCGAGTAAACTGTATTTGGTGGGGTGATTATATTTTCCGTTTATTTTGCGTCAAAACCTCCTTTGATGTTTTGCTTTTAATTTTCAAAAACGTAGCATTGCCTGTATTTTGTTTTTTTTTTTATTTACTCAAATAGACAAAATCAACTGTCATTAGAGCCTTGACAATGTCCACAGAGCAAAAAATCGCTGCCGCCCGCCCTCGCCCGCCTCTGTGACAATGTCCCAAGGTTAAGTAGCCATCCCATTATCTTCTGATATGCTGGCGGGATAAGGATGGAAGAAAAAAGTACCTGTCTTAGTGGTATTTATTAATTTGCATGAATTTACCGTCTGATTTTGAAAAATCATATTTAATTTAAAATTATCATAAGTCGTCATAAGAGACCCGGTGATCTAGTGATGAACTTGTCAATTTTGTAGACAGTCGAAGTTCGAACCCGTAGTGATCAGTTATTCTAATTTAAGTATATTTTCCGGGTTGAAGAAAATTTTGAGAAATCCGTACTTGTGTATTTAAATTTGGCGTAATATAGAGCTGGTGTCCATTCTGGATTACAGAGGTCAGATAGCAGTCGCTTTGTGAAAAATCTGGTGTCCTTGTTAAGCCCCTTAGATTAGTTAGCCGACCTAGATATTATCTAATAAAAAAGCAAGCATAGGACGAAATAGAAAAAGATATTTACAAAAAAAAAGAGAATTCAGATATTAAAGTATAACAAATAAAATAAAACAAGGAAACATTATTATAATAGAAAGCAGACCCGACTTATCTTGTTATGATAATAGAGAGTAATATCATTCCCTAGTAGTTTGCAACCAAGTCATTAGGAATGAGAATATTATTTGAATTCATTTCCTTCCGGGATCCCTAATTTGCATATTATTTCCGGATATATGAACATTTATAACATTGTTTATGTTTATACGTTTTAGAGGTAAACGTGTCTATTAAGTTTAAGAAACTTAGGATATTTTTACTTTTCCAAAATTAAATTTAACAAATTTTGACTTATACAAAAAAGGCCTAAATTGTTGTACTATATAAGATAAAATAAAAAAATTGATATGTTGCAACTGGCTGAGCTTTACTTCGACCGCGTTTTTAATTAATTTATTTTATATATTTCTAAAATAAAAAGTTAAAATAAAAGTAGCCTAAGCCGTTCCTTGTTACTTTAGCTGTCTGCCAGTGAAAGTCTCGTCAAAATCGTTCCAGCCGTTCCAGATTAGCTGGTACAAACAGACAGACATACAGACAGACGAAAATACTAAAAAAATGTTGTTTTTATCCCCGAAGTGGTAGGCAGAGGTGTGCTAGTACATCTACGACTCGTAAGTAGATATACTAGAACACCCACGATTAGTCAAGGTATTAGGGCCCTGGTGTGATAAGTGGTAAGCCTTCGGGCATATTCAAATCCCGGGCAATGTAATGCTTACTCAGAATAATGTAAGAAACATTTAAGAAACGTTGATCGACCTGGGAGTTGAACCAAGGACCACATGCGGCTAACGCTCTTAACAGGCGACAGCCGTACCGTTACACCACAGAGGCGATCATAATACTACTAAATTAAATGAATAAAATAACACGCATGAACGAATGAACTATTTTGTTTTGTGAACATTTTAGGCAGCGGCAATAGTGTCTTTCGCATTTTAAATATATACATTTTTTTAAAATAAAAAATAGTTATTCTTTACATTTATATACACTCTTTATGAATGTAAAATGTACATATATACCAGCAGGTAGGTACCTACTATACATATAAGATAATGGTAATCCACTGACGTTCTCGGTTGAATATCTAATGGGCCATTACGCTAAATACTACCTCCGTTTCGGATTTCATACATATCTATACATATTGTACAATTCGAATAGAATTAATCACAAATAATCGATATACCTATGAAATTGGAGGCTTTATGAAACGTATTTTTAAATTTATTTATCTATGGATTGGCGCGGAATTCAAAAATCGAATACATTTTGCAAGGAAGCCATGTTATTCTAAATTGAAATTTACTTATTTGTTTTCTTTTTGTAAAATTTCGTTAGTTTTTGGTGCCACCCGTAAAACTGTAAATTTTATTTACTTTTTGAATATGAGTTTACGAGGAATTGTTGTGACGCAAACAACATGAAACATAAACGCGTGGAATTTTGGATACTCTACTTTTCACTCAACTTGATAATAGCGAGCACTGAAACTATGGAGTGGAAATAAATAATTTTATGAAGTATCTCCCCACTTGTATTTTTTCTATTTTAATTGCTATAAAAGTAGAAAAATACATTGGTCTTGTGTTTTTTTTTAATAAAAAAAACGTATTAAATAATTTAAGCGCTAGTGCAAAAAAGCTGCATCTAAGAAATGTTTTTATTGATATTTTAAAAAACTTTGACTTAATAAATTATCGTAACATTTATATGGAGCCATATCTCAAACATGACCTATTACACAAAATAAGAATAGTCAAAATCCATTTGCAATTGACGAAGTAAGTGCATCATAAACACTCTCCATTTTAAAGTCAGTTAAATTAATAAAAAAAAAGTACCTTCACGCCTATTATCCCCGAAGGGGTAGGCAGAGGTGTGCTAGTATATCCACGACTCGGAAGTCCAGTAGATATACTAGAACACACCCACGATTAGCCAA
>DVZL01006497.1:0-11329 GCA_018236625.1 Lasaia peninsularis | reverse complement strand
GCCTCTTACGAGCTGCCTGGTAGGAAGGCAGTTGGTCTATTCTACATAGAAGACCCGGACCAACACGGGGAAAAATCAAAAAAAATCAATAAAAAAAATCGCTATAAGCTAGAAAAACAAAAAAATATTCTGATATAATAAAAGATAAGTGTCGGATAAAAGATAAGGCAAAGATAACCTCACTTTTTTAATGTGAGTTTTAATTTTTCTGTAATTTTAAATTTTTAGTGTGGAAGAATAGTTAAATTGTTAAGCAATACTGTTTATTTCTTTTCATTTGCATATTTTCAGGTTAGCTATAAGATATTTCTTGTCAGATATAAACTCTCTTTTTGTTATTGAGTTCCGTACTCAAAGGGTAAAAAACGGAACCCTATTACTAAGACTCTGCTGTCCGTCTGTCTGTCTATCTGTCACTAGGCTGTATCTCGTGAACCGTAATAGGCAGTTGATTTTTTTTACAGATGTCGTATTTCTGTTGCCGCTACAACAATAAATACTAAAAATAAAATAAAATAAACTTTAAAGTGTGCTCCCATACAGCAAATGTAATTTTTTGACGATTTTATAAATAACTAGCTGTCCCGGCGAACTTCGCACCGCCCGTACCTAAGGGATGAATATTAAATTCAAAACTAAAAAAAATTAAAAAAACTTATTTATTAAATTCAATTTGATTTCTGAACGACTTTCATATTAAATAATGACATTAAATGACGATACTAACGTCACTCCATTGTTTTGCCTTCCCGAAACTTTTCCACTAAAACTTAAACTTTATGCTATGGCATTAAAGTTTAAATTGATTTTTAAGTATTATAACGAATCTTCTGTAAGGGAATATAGAAAAGTGTCGATTTTAGACTTTTTCAAGCGTTTTTTTAAATTTTTTCTCTCCGTAAGAACTCCTCTCCGTCTTCGTACATAAAGGAATACTATTAAAAAAAATTACCGAAATCGGTTCAGCCGTTCTCGAGTTTTGCGCTAATCAACACATTTAGCGATTCATTTATATATAAATGGTGATAGATAAAATTCGCAACGATGGAATTCGTAGACGAATAAAGGTTACCGACATAGTTATCAAAATTAGCAAACTGAGGTGGCAATGGGCAGGCCACTTGGCTTGAAGGACCGACAACCGTTGGGGAAAAAAGGTCCTCGATTGGCGACCACGAATCGGAAAAAGGAGTATAGGCCGCCCTCCTACTAGGTGGACTGATGACCTGAAGAAGGTGGCGGGAAACCGCTGGATTCAGAGGGCACAGGACCGGGTGGAGTGGCGTCGATTAGGGGAGGCCTATGTCCAGCAGTGGACGAACAAAGGGCTGATGGATGGATGGACGTACAATTTTTATGGCGTACGATGAGTTTATGAACTACAAAATAAAACCATAGATGGTGATGGTGCGTTTGCTAATCTAGCACTGAGACGGGAAACAGACACAAATTAATCCGACACATTTTTCTTACACTGACAATATCAAGTGAATTAGGCTAATACGAATTATTGTACAAAAAAAAAACGGAAACGTAAAAAGTATCGCTAGTTTGGTGAACAGAAAGCAAACGACCGACTCTGAAACATGACCTATTTTACAAACCAGGAATCATCAAAATCCATTCATAAATCATAAGTGGCGGATAAAACGCGCAAAAAACCTACAATAAAACATACAATTGAAAAACTTTTTGCAGTCGGTTGAGATTTGAGAATATCTGACCATCATCAGATATTCGCCTATTAGTCGACGATATTAGGTCCCACAATGTAATAGGTGATAAGTCCATCGTCATATCAGATACAAAATTCAATCTTAGGCAATGTTACGTTTTTTTAAGATAAACCAATAAAATCGAACCCGGGAGCCTGAGTGCCAAAGTCGGACATTTGCTACGCTCGAGCACTGGGGCGAATAACCGCCAATTAAGCAATATCATCAGCCTATCGTGCGCTAGTTTCCAATCTTATAATTCCAAAGCAATTGGCGAGTCTAAATTATCATCATTAAGCCTGGCATCAGAGAGCTTTAGTGATGACACTAGAGGTGATTCTGCGGCGGTAGAAAAATGTAAAAATACCATCATCGAACGAGATGTGCCACCGTACACGTTTAGTTACTCGCACTTGACCGATTTTATTTATTACTAACTATCCCGCCGAACTTCGTACAGCCCACAGTTAGGGGTATGAAAAAAAAAGTTGACCGATCTTCGGACCTAACCGACATGCACATAAAATTTCATGAGAACGGAACACCGGACGGAAGGGTATAAAAATATCTTGGTTTTAAGCTATAAGTATTACATTGTCCGGGATTAGAATGTGTCTAAAATGGCGATAGGCTTGCCACCTATCACATTATAGGCCTTAGTGCCTTGGCTAATCGTGGGTGTCATACTCACGAGTTGTGGATATACTAGCACACCTGTGCCTACCCATTCAGGGATAATAGGTGTGTAGGTACTTTTTCTTTTATTTCTATACTAGCGCCCCGGCCCGGCTTCGCACGGGTATACTATACGTATTATATACTTAAAAATCTTCCTCTTGAATCACTATCTATTTAAGAGAGCCGCATCAAAATCCATTGCGTAGTTTTAAAGATATAAGCATATATAGGGATATAGGGACAGAGAAAGCGACTTTGTTTAATACAATTTAGTGATGATATATAAAAGATTAAATAAATAAATTAGCAAAAATCTAACAGCCGAACAGCAATACGCGTTTGTAAAACAAGCTGACATTTAATATGTAGTCATCCTTAACACACTTTATAATTATATTCGTAGCCCCAAATATAAAACAAGTTCGCTACGTCAACGACAACTATATCCAATTGACTTAAAACTATACTATCGGGGAAAAAATAATATTGTAGATATAAAAACCCGGCCAAATGTGAGTCGGAATTGTGCTTGAAGGGTTCAGTGCACTTATTTATAAAACGACAAAGAATCACATTTGTTGTGTAGAAGCCTCGTTTAAATATTTATTTTAATTTTACTTTATTTTAAAGAATATATACATCTAAATATCATGTGAATATTTCAAGCGTCTACCTGTCGCCATTATGGAGCATAAATATCAGGTTTTTTAACGTGAGAGCTCCCTTAAATATTTCATTATTCTGTCTTTTAGTATTTGTTGTTATATAGGTAACATAACAACATCATCCATACTAATATAAATGCGAAAGTAACTCTGTTTGTCTGTTACGCTTTCACGCTTAAACCACTGATCATATTTTGATGAAATTTGGGACAAAGATAGAGTTGACCTTGAGGAAGAACATAGGCAACTTTTCCCGACTGGGGATGAATATTTGTATGGAAATGTTTTGATGACATATAAATATAACCGATTCGTTTTCATTTTACAATTGCCTATAATTTGTTTGTACGATAGTCACACGCGGGCGAAGCCGCGAGCAACAGCTAGTAATGTATGAAAATTATGACTGTCAAGCTATCAGACGGGCTGCGGAATAATAAGGTCCCGTTTTTACTCTATGGACACGGAACCCTAAAAACCTGTGAATATTTTTAATTTACAACAAGCATATAGTCACTTAGTGGATGTCAAGTGGCCACTTTAACCGCCCTGAGTCCTGAAAATGTACTTCATCTCATTTTGTGCCCCATCATAAGTAAGCAACAAGTCGGCTCTCATAAATAATGTTTTATTGATATTTGCTTACTTTTGGGTTACATTAGTTTGTGTAAAGTATTCAGAGACATTTATTTGTTCATTTGCATATTTTAATTTATTATATGTGTGTTGTAGTTAGGGCGGTATCTTAGGCCACCGGTATCTCACATAGGAACTATATTTGGTTTTAGGTGTTACTGTTTTGGGTATTCTCGGGTTCGCCCTGGAGTAACAATGACAACCACTGACCTTATACGACTATTACAAATTAATAGGGCAATGTAAAAAATCGTACATATATACATACCTATAATACAACTGTACCTAACTGATCGCTGTCTGTACATGGGAAATTTATTTAAAAAAATATAATAGGCGGGGCTTTATACGTATACGCAAGAGAACCCAAAACAATGTTTTTTATTTTGTCTATTTGTCTGTATGTTTGTGAACGCTAATCACAGAAATGACTTAACCGTTTTGGATGCAGTTTTCAGAAATATGTTGTGATTGGCCTTTACTTAACATTTAGTGTTATTTAATATAGTTGTTGATAAATAAAGAAGTTATGTCAATTTACTTCAATCACGTATGTAAAATGGGCCAATTTAAAAAGAGCTCTGTTATCATATCGAACTGATATTAAATTGGGTTCAACTTAGGCTGGAAATCCGTCAGTTAAATGCGACGCGGCCACGCGTAGGGTATATAAATAATTAAATAAAAATGCGGACGAAGTCACAGCTAGTTCTAAAATATAAATCTTCCATTATAATCACTACATATTATAAAACAAAGTCAATTTCTCTGTCTGTCTCTATGTATGCTTAAATCTTTAATACTAAAAAGTAGTAACGGATTTTGATGCGGTTTTTTTAATAGATGGAGTGATTAAAGAGCAAGGTTTTTATGTATATAACATGTATATAGTATACACGTGCGAAGCCGGGGCGGGTCGCTAGTATACATATACATTCAAACACGGTCACGTGCAATGTTTATCAAAATGGAATGTCAAGGCTATTGTTTAGTTTATATTATGTATATCACTTCCACGTCCTGAATCACGGTTTCAGTTAACATATTAAACCGTTTGTATAACATAAGCAACCTTTAACTTTTAAGTCATCCATACTAATACACAAAGCTGGTGTTTGTTTAAACGCTTATCGTAGGAGCTACTGGTACGAATTGATAAGTTATTGTGTGGAATAGTCCATTTATTAAGGAAAGCTTTATAACATCGCGCTATGACTAATAAGAGTAGATCAGCAATGAAAAATGTTGCAACGAAAAAAAAAATTTTTTTTGAGAACATTCCATGTGCACGCAAAGATCATGTATTGCGAAATTATGGTTATATAACTAAATGTATTATGGTGGGCGGGAGAAACTAAATGCAAATAAACCTAAACGTAGGTATATTGTACCTATAAGTATTTCAGAATACTATCTTGATAATATATGAAGCTCTATAATTAATATTACGTCTTATATTCTCCAAAAGTTCTTACGTTTTCGGTTTATTTTTTTAATATAATAGCGTGATGTTCTTAAAATAGTTATTAATGCAATGTTCTCTAATTAACGCGGATGAAAAAGCAAATTGCTGCACAGCGCCATCTGTGGCCTTATCGGTGAAATTGAAGAAATGTAATTTGATGGTCAAGTGGCTTTTGGATTGCAGAGTTTTGGATAAACTTATTACGACAAATGTTTATAGAATCAGGCGTTACTTCTCGGAAATACATATATACATATAGGTAGCCAAAAATAATATTTATTTTTAACTTGGTGGGTATATGCAAAATATTAATTTAATGTTTGCTAAATAATATGGCCTTAATGATAAAAAAAGCTTAAAAATTAATTATAATTTTTTTGTGAAGAAATCCCCGATAGATAAGAATTCTAAAAGAATGATAGGTTAAAGCCTAAAGGTGAAAAATCTGGCACCAATCATGTAATTTAATTTTAAACATGTTAAGTTGTCACTTATCTAGAGTGGAGTAAACATGTATACGAAAAACTATTATAAACAAATAATATTGTCACGCCGATATCCCCGAATTGGTAGGCAGAGGAACATATTTATATGCACCCACGATTAGTCGACGCTATTAGGTTCAATCGTGTGACACGTGGCACAAACTTTGCCATATCGGGGATGAATCCAAGCTCAGGCCACGTTTTGATTTTAGATAAACCTATATTTCTCTAGCCGGCAATAGGATCCGAGACGCTGGACTACAGAGGAGATACAAAAAAATATTTTTAAACTATTCAATACGATAATATGTTCCTGTAACATATAACCTACCAGTAAGACAAACGGAAGGCGCAGAATTTTATGTTTAAATAAATGTAGGTTCTTAGAAGTGCTTACGAAGTAGCTGGGAACATTAAGTAATCGGATAGCTGAACTAGCACGGTTGTAATAAGTCGGCACAATAATTAAACACTTCCTGCTCACTAACGACTGTTATATATAATCGTTTTATTTGACAATGTGGATGACTTCTTATAATAATTATAAATAAATACTTATTATTATTGTAAATACTTTATACAATTAAAACTTCCTCTTAAATCACTTTGTTTATTAAAAAACCGCATAAGATACGTTAGATAATTTATAAGAACTCAGCATATGGAAAACGATTTTTTTATACTGTGTAGTAAAGGTTAACAACAACTGTAGTAATAATAATTATTACCAACTAGCTGACCCGGCAGACTTTGTACTGCCTCAATCGTAAAATAAAAGACCTAAACGGTAATAAATTGCAAATTGACTCTTTGACGTTACGAACACACCTAAATTGCTTAGATAACAGTGAGTGATTATAATTTAATATGAACATTATTGAATAGCAATAAAGTTTAAATTGACTCTATAAAACATTTGTATGGGAAATAGAAAAGGGCTGTTTTTAGGGTTTTCCCGGAAATTATTCGATTTTTTCTCGCCTTTTAAACCTTCCCTAGACCTCCACAAACACTTCAAGACTAAGATAAGATAAATCTGTTCAGCCGTTCTCGAGTTTTAGTGAGACTAACGAACAACAATTCATTTTTATATAGGTTTATAAAAATGAATTGTTGTTTTTGTTTATATATAGATTCGGTTCGATTTGAAAAGTAAGACAAAAAAAAAACGGAGAGACGTCAAGTAAAAAAATGTTGAGGAAATAAAAAATAAAGATTATTATATGGAACAGCAGCAAAGCATACCTACATATAATTTTATACATTATAGTTAGAAGTAACGATAGAAGTAGAAATAAAAATAATTCCTAGTACTGCTTTTACCTAAGAGTAGGAGCTGTAAGAGTAGGAGATGTAGGAGTGATCTAATCAGAGATAATCTTCTCCTCTAATTGTATTGTTGACGAAGAGGATAAGGTACTACCATGGAGATCGTCCTAGCATAAACTTACTAGATGGTAGATTACTGCAAAAATCCGGTCGGGTTATATCCGCTATCATATCTTCTCGGTTTCCTTTCTCATCAGTGTCCACGCCTCACGCCATCGACTAACCGCGATGCCCAGATTCAATTCCCACGGAAGAAGTCATTTGTGCGGTAAACGAAGATAGATGTATGTTGTATTTTTTTTTCATTCTGGCGTCAACATATCAAAAATGGTGAAACGAACCTTCTTTTAACATCACAACATACCATTTTGGACTTTATTTTGTTGATGCCACCTTTAGCCGACGATATTAGGTCCCATGATGTGACAGGTGGCAAAACTTTCGCCATATCGGGCATAAATTCAATCTCAGGCAGATAAACTGACATAACTCATATAACAAGTTGAATCTCTGTCGTCGCCAGACGCGACCACGGACCACGGGCCATTGGCGAAACGAAACGTGACGTCACTGTTCACTGTCAACGCCATGTGAATAGGTCATTGTATGAGTCATAAAAGGGATTTTAGTGAATATAATATAATATAATATAATAAGCCTTTGTTTGCCATTAACATTAATACAATTATGAACCCTTTGTTGACAAATTATTGTTCCCATGTGTCAGTGCACGTTACAAAATAAGCGTACTAAAACGACGGTGTTTAAATCATCCGAAAATGATGATAGTTTTGATTATTTTTTTAGCTTATTTACCACTAATTTAATTAGATATATCAGATCTGATATATCTAATTAAATACCAAAATTTCATTATAATGATCACATAATCTATGAAAGTAAATAAAAAAGCTAAAAATGTATAACAGAAATTTTTTTTCGAACACATACTGTCTCAAAGCGTAAACAGTGCTTATGTGCCTCTATGGAGTGCACGCTCTTGGAATTGCGGAATGCTCAATACAAAATCCCACACTCATTTAGACGAATAAATAAACAGACACACATACATACACTTTCCCAATCATAATACTAAATATAACCAAAATATATGGTAGCATCGGAGTAAAGATACGGTTTCTTACAATCTCGTAAAAATTTCAGATTTAAAAAGCTTATGTACTGCCCATTACCTTCTCTATTTTCTGATGAAAGTACCATTAAAACTGGTTCAGCCCTTTCTTCAGCTTCGACAAACATAAAGACAGATAAATATTTCAAAAAAAGGACTCGAGAAAACAAAGACAGGCACTACAATTTTGTTCGTATGTTTTATATCAGAAATTAAAAATACATATTTTTTGAAATAAATATTGGGTTGGTACAGTCAGTGCCGTGACTTAGTTATTAGTTTCACGCACATAATATATTAAGAATTAGTCACTGACTGTTCCTAATCTCAACACTTTAGTTTCTGTATATCTCATGCAGCGTGGTAAGGAAGTTCCACGGTGGTTAAAGATTCGGCTGGCAGCGCCACCTCTCCTTGCTTGTCTTCATATTTTATAGTGACTGTCCTGGCAGTTCTCCTGAAAACCACCCCAATACTTTAAAGAATAATGCTTCTATGTTTATTAAACTTTCACTCTGAAATAACTGTACATATTTGGATAAAATTGGATACCTAAACTATACTACATAACTTCAAATAAACAACAAAAACAAAAAGCGTTTAGCGAAATCTAGCATCGGATTTCGTTTAATTGCACTTTTTTATTATAAAACTAATTATCACTTAGTTGTTACTTATGTATATAAAGTTTATAATAATTACAAAATCTATCTTAATCGTGAGAACTATTTCAAAGAAACCAATAACCATAACTATTAACTTCCTTGTTTCACATCACAAGGCGACTGGGTAATGAAAGACTGTAACGTTATGTTTCCGAGTAGACATTCGTTGAGTGGTCATTGTGGTGAACTCGCACCTATCAGTCCGGCCAAAAGGCAGCGACGCATAGATGTTGTTCATCTACTTTTGAATGATATTGGAAGGTACACATGAAGATGGATTTTCTACGATAATTAATTCACGGCTTATAGACACCAAAGGCTGTAATACTGCGTCGCCAACCTGACACTGGGATGTTAGGACTCGTAGAAAAGTAAATTCACCGGGAACCCTAAATCAGAACCTGTCAACGACAATCACCGGCTTTATGGACAGAAAGAGGTAAAACCGCTGTGAAAATCTGCTACTAAGTCAGAGATCACGGTGTTAGTGACAGTGCACTTATGCTTTCTTCTTACAAGTTGTCTAGCAGAAATATAATCTATTGTAAAGCGGAGTCTGGACCACTACGGGTTTAAATATATAGGGTGTCCGAAAATTAGTGCACAAAATTTTCACAGCGTGCAAAGAGTTGATGTCTGAAACCGTAAAAAAATGTTAAAAAATATATTGTATTTTGGTTTCAATAATTTGGATTCTATGAAATTATGACCCTTGCTCGTAGTTGCCTACTTTTATTGAAACCAAAATACAATGTAATTTTAACACTTTTTTATGACTAGGCTTCAATTTTTTACATCCTGTGAATAAAATATTGTATCTTACTAACTTATATAATGGTCTCTACTATCAGAAGATTTGTGTGCTTGTTCGCTATCATACCCCATAAAAACGTTAAGTCCTGTCTGTATACTTACTTATTATGAATAACCACAACAATCGTATCCCTCGTTGTAACAAAAGCCACATAATCCAAAGCTGCAGTTAGAGAGAACGACTTGTTGACTTCGATCCTGACGGAGCCGCGAGGGATGAACTTGGAGAAGTGTCCTAGGGCGTAGAACATCGGTTGCTTTACAAATTCACCGTTGCTTGGGTCTACTATGATCGGGGAGTCCACGAAGTTGCTGACCCAGTTGGGACCGCCTTCGAGATCCAAACAGAGGTTCCAGTCGATCCAACCAACGACGTTGTGATTTAGATCCTATAAAATTAAACTTAGTGTTTATTATTCTATATTATTCATCGTTGGCTATTGGTGAAACTTCCACATATTCACATTTAAGATGGAAAAAGACAAGTACTTTTTCACTTAAATAGTAGTCCCGGTGATGCAGTATAAAGTTGGTTATTTTAAATATATCAACCATAAGTAATATGTGAAAATAATAATATGTGTGCTTATTAAATTGATCCTGGTACTAGCTCTACCCAGGACTTAGTTCACGTTTTAGGTCTGTTGGTAAAATATAAAAATCCAGTTTAACGTGACGTCAAGATGATATCTGAGAGCACGGGAGTCCCCCCGCCAAGTCTCAAAACAATTGAGGCGCTTTTCGACCCCACTAAAACTTTGTAGTGGATGAAACCAGAAGCTTAAATTTTCAGTTTTTTAATAATAAACCAAGCAGGCATTATATTATTTTTTAATAATAATTTAGAACATTTTTACATCTTCGACGTTGGTAAAACTAGCATCTTATCTTTTATTACTAAAAGTATTAAAGCTGTACATTATACAAAATATATTACCTCCAAAATATCGGTAATGTAAGTAACTGCCCTTTTCCACGACCCTAGGAGCACTTTCTGCAGTTGCCATGGATACGAACCTGTGACAAAAGTAACATGTATTTAATCTACTTGAAAAAAAGGAAGTTCTCAGTTTTCTATTCGTTTTCTTTATATGTACCTATATAACGCAACTATTCCGTTGCGTAAATTCCCAATGGACCATCAATGTATGTTTTAAGGAGATGTTTGTTTTTTAAAGGTGTTCACATATTCAACGGTACTTTAGTTCAGTAATCTACAGTTATTTATCTTGACGACATTATAACTAAGTAGAAGTTAGTTTTTTGCAGTTTTACTGCGTTTTATCATGTTTATAAACTATGGTTAATTAGTTGAGTAGTAGTGAAATATGGTGATATAGTGGTACAATAATCTTTATTTTTTTATATTGGAAGGCGAATAAGCTGTAGATGGATCTGATGGTAAGAAATACACGTCGCCTAGACACCAAAGGTGGAAATGGTGCGTTACCAACGTGTTACCATTGTATTTAAATTATTACTAACTAGCGACCCGCCCCGGCTTCGCACGGGTGGACATTTAACGGCAACCTGCTTCATAGATGTGCACCGCCCTCCCCTGCGGTTTCGCCGTGCGAGTCGTGCGAAACATATCGGCCGGCGCCCAAATTGGTAATATCTTTTTAATGGATTGTCCGATTGGAATAAAATAAAAAGTAATTTATAGCTATTGGAACAATCTTGCTCAATAAATAGTTTATTTAGATAAAGAAGGATTAGTATTTGATGATAACATAGGCTAATAAT
>DVZL01006496.1:0-11329 GCA_018236625.1 Lasaia peninsularis | reverse complement strand
TATGATAGGTGACAAGCCTATCGCCACTTCGGGTACATTCCAATCCCGGGCAATGAAATACTTACTCAGAATAATCTGAAAAATATTTAAGAAAATTTAAACCTGGGAATTGAACCCGAGACCGGACGCTGCTAACGGTCTTAACATACGACAGTCATACCGTTATATCACAGAGGCGATAATTAGGCATCGGTGTAATATCATCAAAAATATAACTTATACAGAACACGATATTGGCAAAGTGACTTTATAACGGCAGGAGAAATAACAAAATTGCATTAGTGAGCGATGGAATCCTCACAGCCCTACATTTTTTACAGAAATTTATAGAATAGTTATTTGTTTCTAAATATGTATTTATATATAGTAATCCATCAAACATGAATATAGTTGTATTAACTAAGGACCTCTTTCACCATGTCTGAGTAAAGTTACAAGTAAGCTAATCGCTCAGTAAACTCATGAGTAAATACAGAAAGCAATTTAACAAAGTCCGAGTAACGGAAAATAAAACTAATTTACTTGATAGTTTTACCTTTCAAGTAGCACCTGCTAATCAATGAGTAGTTAATTGATACTTTACTCAGACTTGGTGAAACAGGCCCTAACCCTTTAACAACAGGACAACTTGATCTATGATTCTTTTGTCTAGGAATTGAATTTGTGTTTTTAATATACCAACGGACTTGCAACCAGTGACATTATTGGACCGAGTATCATCGGCTAATCGAGGGTACATAATATAAAATGTATAATATACCTCTGTATATAACTACATATATTTATTTATATTTTAACTAAAACCTGCATGGGTTTTAGTTTAAAGCAAACCATAACTCACAAAAAGTCTTAAAACGTCATATTTATTTAATATTGTAAGTAAATTATGATAGTATATATAGGTACAAACACATGTTTTTGTGACGCAGAATTGTTTTAAAAATACGTTATACCTACCTATGTGGTCTGAGATGTAAGTTGTAATTTTTGTGGATAATACATAATTAAAAAAAAAAGGTAAGTTAACAAGCAAATATTTAATATAGTGGTGTGTGGCCAATTTGATACTTGAATAGCAAGTTTGTTAGAAGTTGCTTAAGACACTTAACTTTTGTTAAAATATGAGTTGTTTTGCTTTCCGGTTAGTCCCATTAAACTTAGTTTCATTAAGAATGGTTTTTGAATTAGGTACCAATATAATAATGCGTATTTTTGCATAGAAACGACATAATATTGAAGTTCATGGCGAATTTTTGCAATAAGTATTCTTCTCCGTCCTGGCCTTATTACGTTCCCATAGTCAGCAGCTGGTATCAGGGTCACCAACCTATTGACGAGAGCGCTTTTATACTAGATCCAAGGTCCAATCCTAGGGATGTCCTTAAGTTACAAACATTTTTGATATACGACGAAACGATTTCGAAACTAACCTACCGGGTTTTGCAAGAAGTGTTGTTTTTGAATAATTATCACTAGGTATTTATTACAAAGATAAATAGATATAGCAGGACCTACCTGCTATATAAGCGCGGTTAAACGTAGTCAAATAAATTATTTATTTTTTTATACCAGTACGATTACTTCTTTAGTTTTGTGTGCAATCGCACACAAATTAAAAAAAATACAAAATATAGTGCCAAAAGACGAGCTTATCTCTATACATATATCAAGATTTCTTACAGCCAGCCCAAAAAACATACCTAATTGTGTGATCGCTAATGGAAGGCATCTGGTACGACAAAACAAATATATTTAAAAACAGTTTAAAAACAACATTATCAAGTAACTAGTCGCAAGTTATAATTTAGTAGTGTAATAAGAAAGTCAGAGTTGAGATTTAGTTAATATACTTATCAACTAACTAAGCGTAAATCAGGCATAACGGAACAGCTCTTACAACGACCTTTTATAAAAATATCTAATCAGAACATCACTATCCCACATCAGAAATTAATGAATGACAAATCTATCAATCGCGGCTTGCACAGATAAAACACGGATCATGAATTAATTGGCTTTAACACAGATTATTAATTATAATTAAAAAGTCGTAAATGACAAAATCTTCGCGCAATTATCGATGAAATTTATTATTAATATTAATATCAATAAAATATGACACATGAAAATGACAGATTAAAACACGTTTTAGTTAACTATTTATTATTATGATTTGGCTTTGTATTAAAATTAACATTTCATTAGAATTAATTACCTATGTATAAGTATTATTTAAATATTATTTATAGTAATGACGGCGGTAAACGTAAACTTTAAATAACAATGAGTATATCTATTAGTAGGTAGGTACTTAACTAGGATCAGAAATAATAGTTACTGCAAATAAATTGACCCGTTTCCGAATTTGAATCAACTTTTGACGAACACCTTTTTTCAGAAAAAAAACCGAAAAATATTAGATTAATATTACCTGAAGAAAATCGTAACGTTTATAAAATACAAGTATTGACCTAACCTCAATCTAAGCATATTGTGTACTTCATGTATTAGACGACGATACTAATACATGTACCTTAATAAAAATACAGGAATAAATTTGATAAACACCCAGACCTAGAAGTACAACTGATAATATATAAAATTTTGTAAAGAATAAAATAGAGAAACCAAAGTTTCAAATGTTACGGTTGTACAAACACAACCTTACTAACAATATAATTAATCATAAGCATCCCGAACCGAGACCTCTAAACGTAAATCATTAACATCTAACTACCGATCTCGATTCAAGAATCAAGATGGCTGACGCTGCCAACACAACCAACATAAATAGTTTAATTTAGGGCGCTTGTTAATCTCGCTCACTCAACAACAAAGTTTCAAATTACATCCAATTATACCCCATTCAATCTTTTTCTAAACTATATTGTAAAAAAAACAAGTAACAATTGCCGCGTTATTAAAAAGGCGCGTAACTAAAGATTTGACATTGGGCGCTACCAACATGTCTAACAATGTAGCAATAGAGATGACCTTATATCGATGCACAGACGATAATTTCATGTTGAAGTTGTCCGAACTGTTCTGTTGATTGAAAGGAATACCATCATAGTTTTCATTGTAATTGATTGATTAAATATTACTTCTAAGGTTTAGTTTAATAATTTGATTATATAAAATAAAATTAATAAGTCTAAAACTTTGTAAACACCGCTGGTGTAAACTTTGAGAATCAATCACAGCGTAAAAAACAAAAACGCCTACACGTTTTGATCTAACCTTTTGTTTTCATGCAATGCAATTCATTGGAAAAGCCTAAAGACAAAATAGTTATTCCGAACACCTAGAGTGAGATTTCTGTGACTACTCAGCCAGTTTTGGTATACTATAGTAGTCTAGTAAATAAAATATACAATTTACTTAAACATTACACTTAAGAACACTGATGACTACATACGCTTATTATAATAGTGAAGCAAGTTATTTCATTAATAGATTTATTGCTAATTTATACAAGATATAAATCTTAGAAACGCTCATACCAGTCTCAAGTACTGAATTAAAAAATGTTACAGACATTTGGTTTATTACTTCTTACCTAATAATAAGTGATGGTAAAATCACTGTTTATCACATAATTTATTTTATTACATCTATTTTTGAATGAATGCTCGTCATATAGCCGTATTAACACTAAGCTTTTATGGCATGTAAACGGTGCACAATAAGTAGCACTTAAACTTACGTGGCAAACAATATCATAAATGTCTCAATGTTATTAAGAATCACAACGAGTTAATTGTAAGCCGATACGGAGTAGTTATTATATTAAGTATATTAAATAATTATGGTGATCTATAAAATAAATTTTATTATTAGCATTAAAACTTAAATAGACTTAAAGTCAGCATGATGTTACAATATTAAGATAATCTATTATTACTAATGCAAAAACTATGTACCAATTTGCTTATTTTTACTCATGAGCACTAAAAATCACTAAACGAATTAATTGCAAGGAATGATATGGGTACATAAAAAAGTAAAACCAACACAATTTTTAAGTGTTACCTAAACCTTTTACAAATTATACGTTAGTCTATCTAATTTCTAATTTCCACATGTCTAACTGTGACTACTATTCATCAAATTATTCACTACATGAC
The DNA here is from genome assembly GCA_018236625.1 of Lasaia peninsularis. Classification (NCBI taxonomy): domain Eukaryota; kingdom Metazoa; phylum Arthropoda; class Insecta; order Lepidoptera; family Riodinidae; genus Lasaia; species Lasaia peninsularis. The sequence continues at coordinate 7,202 of DVZL01006496.1, read as the reverse complement.
TATAATTACAAATATTTCTAACGTTCAGTAAAAACCTCTAATTATTCAACCATATGCTATTTATAGACAATAAGAAAATAATTATGTTTACTAAGTTTATACACATATAGATTTATATTTATAATATTTTTAATAATATTTGTAATTATTTGTCATAATAGGTATTTATAAAATTATCATGCTATAAGATCGATAACGATATTCCCCGCCCTACCGTATAATCGAATTTGAAACAACAATGGCGTCGGTTGATAATCGCGGACGTTCATTCCCGCCTTCTCACAAAAGGTTTTTGTCAAATGCCATATTACTTTTGTATATTTTTAATTTTTTTTTACGATTTCCAGGCAGCGAAATCGCTTAAGCCGGTTTGATTGAAATCATTTTTATTTTGTAGGTTCATAAAAATAATATTATTAGAAGGGTGGCAGTCAATTTAAGGGGCTTTGAGCATTTATTTGTCAAATAATATTATTCTTTCTGAGTACTCGTTATACATTACCTATATCGTTTTTTGTTGACACAGATAATAGCATGAATATTGCGTTCAGAAGGGTCTTTGCAAACAGTAGCTGGCAATTATGTACCACAGAGTAGGGCGGCAACGGTAAGTATTAGGAACATCATCGCGCCATTTTGTAAATTAAGCACATTGTACTCTTTTTATTTGATTTCTGAATGGCAAGAGAATATAAAATAAATTATTAATGATACGAGTAGCTGCAAAGTGTATGTAAAAAGCATAATAATATGGTAAACCTTACCATTACTACAATTGAATTATCATGAAATATAAATTACGAACTCTGACAATAAAGTCAAAAGGCGGCAGAAATGGAATAGTATTCAAGTCCCAAATAAGACGAAGTCTTTTACGTGTTGTAAGCAATCAGCCTAGCCTTCAAAAAATACGCAGTAACTACAATACATTCACACAAATAAATTAGCAATAAATTATAGTGAAAAAAATAAGTGAGATTATACAGATTTTAAGCTTCACGATTTATGATAATTAATAAAAAAATTACAAAATGTCGTGAAAAAAATACAAAACGCTATATTGTTTTATTGATTTGCTTCGAGCGATAATGTCTTAAAAATAATTTTAGACTTCTTGCTACAAAACACTCATAGGGTGCATAAATGTTTCAAATATTATACCGATACAGTAATTAGGACTTATCGTAATTAGTTCTATCATATAGCTTTCTTTATTAATACAGGCTTTTGCTTGTTTATATATTTTCTATAAATCATACCTATATATATTATCTGCTTTAAGGCTATCACAAGCTTATATAAAACGTCAAACCCTTTACTCTTGAAAAATAGTAATTTACGTTTACTAAACTAATCTTTGCTCATAATGTAAATAGAGAGATAGTAGGTATTCTAAAATGCTGTCCACATATTATAATCTACGACATTATTATCGACTCGTGGCTTATAAAAATACATAGCTGTCAAATATTGTCTGTCATTGTTTTAATTATATCGATAAGACTTGCCTTCTCTCGTGAAGTGATTTCTTATCTGTGCATGCCCAGTGGAATATGTAGGCAGTGTGTACTAGGCATATAGGTATTATACAGGAGTAGGGTAGGTGAGATATACGACCACCTATAAGTGGAAACATCTGACGATAGAAAGAGAAATAAGACTGCGTTAGCCCCTTTACCTTAATGGCCGTACCCTATCTCTCTCTACCACTAAGCTCGCAATATTATCTCTTTTTTTAACCGAAGGTGAGTTGGCAGACTGGCTTCCGTGTTCCATGTATAATATGTCTAAAGTACTAAGAGATAAAACATTAACTATCTGAATTATTGTGTCATTAAATATATTTACCCATTCAGTGATAGGAAAATCAGAATATATATATAAAATAAAACAGTGTTTATTGAATGTAGTCGTTAATTATATTATCTGTTGTATAATTACGACTAATGAAGCGATAGCAACATTGTTGCGGGCCAGGGGCTATCAGTTCATGTAATTGAGAAATATAGGACTTATAGGTTATTAGTAGGGTTTACGATTATGTTTTTTTTTATTTTTTTACAATGGTTCATTTAATAATTTATTTAAATTAGATATCAAATTGTATCTGTGGTCGTAGCCCGTGTCTGACGTTGAAGCGCTACGTCCCCTACGTCCCCCTATGTTATTTTTTCCAGTTTTTCTGAAAAACATAACATTGCCTGGGATTGGATTTAGCTCTACCTATTTCTTTGGGGATACAGGCGTAATGATATTTACTTTTTTTATAATTTTCTTTTCACATTGATAATAGATCTGTTTATAAACTTTTAAACTTAAAACTCAGATTATAAAAGTTTTTTTTTATTTCTGTAGGCATATCTTTAATGCGCTGGAAAAGTTTATTGAAAAATTTCGCTCATTTATAATAACTCGCTTTTAATTATGTCAACTAAATAGGTTATTACTTTAGGTAGTACTTTTTTGCCACCAACCAAAAGCTCTCGTTCCGTCCTCCCGAGTTTTTTTTTGTCTAATAGTACCAGAGTAGGTATTATTTTCTACTAAAGCATGATCTATACATAACATTTGACATATGTCAATCTTAGTAAATATCTGTCAAAATAAATCTAAATTTCTTTATTTGACATTAAATATAAAAACAATTAAATATTTTTTTAACTAAGCTGTTAGGCAAATATATTGCAGAACTAACGTTAAAATTTTTATCCTAATAATGTGATTTCAAAATCGACAAAATGATTTCGATTTTAAGAACTGTCAAAAGTGATTTTAATGTTTATAAGATTTGCCACTGAAAAAAAATATAAATCCTCATCATTGCATATAAGTGTAAGGAATATTTCTGTCCAATGCTGCCAACCCTAGCAATCATGTGACAAATAAATCAAAATATTTTTTACTAGATAATAATTAACGAGACCTGTTTTGATAAACTTAAAGACAAAGTAATCATTATCACGCGACAACAGTCACATAGTAACTTAACATACCATCAACATACCTACATGTTAATTAAATTAGTAAATCAGCTAATTAAAGTAAAAATACTAACCTACATATTATGTCTATATTAATGTAGTCTTGTCTGGGCTTCGCACACGCATTAATGATCCCGTGAGAAAGATATGGGGATAAAAACTATCCTGTCTTTTAAATTTATCCAATTTTTTATTAAACACATAAGGGAACGCATATAGAGGATTTTCCCTAGTGGTAAAAATACACGTCGCCTGTTGCCATGAAACATAATAATAGTAGGTACATTGCCAACCTGACGCCGGGATATTAAGCCTCATACAAAAATAAGTTTCTTTTTCTACCGTCTAATGACAATTTAGTGTTCCGACTCGGAGGTTAGGGTAGCCGGTAGACTTGCACATACGGTCTAACAGCCCGACCACAGACAGACACACCTATAATATCTATGGTGTCTATAGGCCGTGGTTGTCTCTTACCATCAGAAGACCCGTGTGCTTGTTCGCTCTTTTAAACCATATATGGTCGGTTCGTTAGTTGTATGGAAGCCCTCGTAAATATTAAATTTATTTAGTATTTTAATATTTATTGTTATATCAACAACAGAAATATATCAACTGTGAAAATGTCAGCTATCATTGTTCATAAGGTTCTTAATGACAGAAAGATAGACAGAAGGAGGATGGTTAATAATAGGGTTCTGTTTTCCTGTTGTTTGGGTACAGAATCCTAAAAAAAGCAACTGAAAGAAAGTTTTTCTCATCGGTCTAAAGTTATAAAATAGAATTAATCTTAACAAAAAAAAGTAAGAAATTGTTATTTCTGTAATTAGTTTTGATTAAAACGAGATTATTATGTCATTATCATCAAACGTATTTTAAATTTTATAATTCGTATTAATGCATTTTAATAATATCATTATTATTGTTGGGCGTTGATTTAATGATTTAATTACATTATTGTGAAATCAGACATTTGTATTACATTTTATTTTACATTGCATTGAGATGTATCTGCGATTGCTGTATCAGAACATAATTTAATCCTACTAATGTTCTACGAATATTATAAACACGAAAGTTTTGTAAGTATGGATATTTGTTACTCTTTTAAAAAAACAACCGGATGGATTTGGATCAAACTTTACAGTAAGATAGCTCATACACGAGAATAACACGTACCTAGGTTACTTTGTAAAATACTACAATAAAAAGAGCGATGTTTTTACACAATAAGTTGGAAACAAGTCTGCTCTTTAAAAGTTATCTTCATGTTATTAAAATAATTCACGGGTGAAGCCGCGGCTTGAAAGCTAGTTATTCATAAATACTATGAAGCCTTCAAAACATTTCAATGTACAAAACCAAAATGTTATATTACTGAACCTATCACAAAGTCTTAAAGTTGTGCATATTCCAAATTAAACGGTTCAGGATCCTTGTAGAGCCACGCAGTTCAGAAAAAACTGCCAGATGTCACATTATAGGACCTAATATTTTTGGCTAATTATGGGTGCATCTTTGGGGAATGGGCGTGATGATCGAGAACATGGGTCACCATAGATGAGCGTCACTGCCTGTGTTCGGGTTTTTCGACCATATTTGCAAGTCTACCGGCTACCCTACCCTCCGGATCGGAACACGATACTGTAATTATGGTGTCAGGAATATGTAAGGCAGTGGATCCCTACCCAGATAAGTTAATGTATGGCATTCTAGTGATCATGTTGGAAGCGACTATGTTACATCGGTAGATGATTTATTCTACATTTGGAACTTGGACCAACACAAAGAATAGCATAACATTTATCATTACTATTATAATCCGCGTTTACTACTATTATAATAACTTCGTCCGCGTTTTTATTAACGATTTCATTTCAGAAATTAATAAAATAAAAATTTACAATAAAAGTAGCCTAAGCCGTTTCTTATTACATCAGTTGTCTGCCAATGAAAGTGCCGTCAAAGTCGGTCCAGCCGTTTCAGGGATTAGCGGGCACAAACAGAGAGATATGACATACAGACACTCCAACTTCATTTATTTGTATAGATTTCTCGTTGATAATTTAGACTTAGCTATGTATGTATAAAAAGGACAAATATGTGGTGTGAACTAGGTACACCGTTTACAACGAGTATGTTGATAAAAAGTAAAGCGTTGCACTATCAATCAGTGTCCGAGGACCTTGATGCCGACTTAATGTGATGATTTAATTAGTACTTAATAACAGTTCCACCTTTGTCTCTTAATATATCAGAAGTACCATTGCTTTAATATAATATGTTACATAGTTATGTCTTTAGAAGACAAACAGATGGATTTCCAGATAATTAATGACAGATTTTGAAGAAACTGAAAAAAACGGTCAAGTGCGAGTCGGATAAGGGTCTGTACGAGTCCCGTACCAGTATCTATAAAATAAAAAACTAACTAGCATAATCCGTTGCAGAAAGAGGTTGGTAGTATCAATCCGGACGAGACTACTATTATAGAGTGGGTCATTACATCTCGTGCTAAAAGAATCAAATTCTTTGTGTGTGTAGGTGCATAGATATGTGATACTTAAATATGATGTATTTTTAATGATAAACAAGTGAAGAATTCATTCGCCGAATACGTGTGTTAAAAAATTGTTACAAAAAAAGTTTTTTAATATGCCAACATATTCTACCACACTGTGCAAATATTTTAACACACAATTATAATTATTTATTAATTGTATTTATTTAATTATCTTATATTTATTAACATTAATTTACACCCGACTTATTTAACCCTATCTCCCATAAACGACCCAAAGAGAAAACCTTATACCCTATTTTCGAAGAAATTTGCGAGGATTTGGTATAATATTAGGCAATTTTGGCATTATTTTGAAAGGGAACAAAGAATTAGGTGTACTTTTATATTTGTCAAATTTTAAACACTAGCCGATCACTCGTCGTAAAAATTCTAGCATTAAACATTTAACTATGATGTTATTATAGCTTTTTTTAGTTTTTTTAGTTTTTTTGTTTACTTATCTTTTTTTAATGTATTGTAATATCTACTTAATTACATGTATAGTATTGTCTATACTAAAGTCATCAATAAAATAGTATCTGTATTCTTTTTTGGTAAGTTTTGCGTTTTTGTTTTAGGTGGACAATGTTATGAAAAACGAATGCATTTTTTTAGTAATACTTCTTAATCTTTATGTAAGTTCCATTACATAGACATTGGTAAAGTCAATATGATTATTACAACTGGAAAGAGCCATCATAAAAGGAAATAATTAAAATTATCACAGTTAATGAAGAAAGAAAGTTTCTAATTTTGAAGAGAAATAAAATAGCCGTCGGCAACTTAACTTAGGTATAAAGTTAGGCACAATGCTTTCTTGACAACACTTATTGGGGTTCTATTTTTAAATTTGAGCTTTTTTTGCTTTTTTAATGGGATTGGAAGTTACACAAAGAAATTTATTGAGTATGCCTTTTCTGGAGTAGAGTCCTAATAAACATAACGCTTTGAAATTGTCGTGTTCCTGTCCGGAGGGTAGAATAGCCCGACTACAGACAGACCTACATCTATGGTATCACGTCACGTAGGCCACGGTTGTCTCTTACCATCAGGAACCTTATAACATGAAAACAATGACGTCGCCCTATAACTTTAAACTAGCGACCCGCCCCGGCTTCGCAAGGGTATACTATACATGTTATAGTATACATAAAAACCTTTCTCTTGAATCACTCTATCTATTAAAGAAAACTGCCTCAAAATCTTTAAGGATTTAAGCATACATAGGGATATAGGGACGGAGAAAGCGACTTTGTTTTATACTATGTGGTGATACAAAAAAATAGTAAAATATACGAAACTTTTTTTAAAGTAAACATATTCTCTGTCTTCTTCAATTATATGTTATTATTAAGAAACTACGTTTATCATAATATAAAAAAATATTTTTATGGGATAAGACAGCGAACAAGCACTCGGGTCTGTTTAAAGAGACAACCAAATGTTTATAATCACCATAGATATTTTAGGTGCGTCACTGTCTATGGTCGGGTTGTCAGACTAATTGTTTTAGAATTAAAGCTTAAAATAACATTTGTGTTCTTTTATTAATTCTTAGTTCGAGTCTCCTATAATAATAATAATAATAAATATTACTGGACAAATCACACAAATTGACCTAACCCCAAAGTAAGCAAATTAAATGCTTGTGTTATGGG
>DVZL01006495.1:0-11330 GCA_018236625.1 Lasaia peninsularis | reverse complement strand
ACCTTTGGTGTCTATAGGCGACGTGTATTTCTTACCATCAGGAAATCCGTCTGTTTGTTTGCCTTCCAATATCATTACAAAAAAAACTCATTAGTATATGATGAAGTACGAACCTGGACTACTAAAAGTGCGTCAAACACTGAACCATCGATGCAATACGCAACTGAAAATTTATTTTCCCGAACCCCTCTCAATAATTCCGCCGTAAAACTTCAATAGAATAAAACATATTTTTATGTTTGTTCATTCACAGCACGGACTCACACACATTTTGTTCATTCGTGCCTTGGAAGCAAATGTAGTACGTCACTCAATATGCAATTTTCATCACAAATGGTTTACGACAATTTTCAGAGTGTTGTGACGATTTTAGCAGCACAGGTATAAAGTGAAAATGGTGACGATTCTGATGTACATTATCTGAAAAAAAAATCGTCACGTCCATATTCCGACAGGGTAGACAGAGATGCACATGCACCCACGATTAGCCGACGGTATTAAGTCCCATTATATGTGTCGGGCAAAAATCCAATCTTTCTTTTTCATTATTTTATTCAAAATAAGTATACATAGCGTATGTTTTTTAAATGTCAAAAAAATAAAGGATTAAGTATAAATATAAATATCACATGTAAATGCTGCAATATCAAACATACAAGTTTAAGTCAACAATTAAATAACTACAAGACCCTATAACAATATAAAATTTCAATGAATACAAATAACATTTGACAAAAAATAAAAATAATAAAATATAATATAAATAAATTGAATAATATTAATTTCATCGTACACGAAGTAGTATCATTAAATATTATTTATCCTAAGCATCATCATCATTAAAATAGCCAATTAATCTCAGGCAACGTTACGTTTTTCAGTTAAACTAAAAAACCTTACGAGGTAAAAAATGCTATTTTTAACACTTTATTGAACACATGAGATATTACAGCAAATAATTAAAAAAAACATAACAAAGAGTTCAAAACGCCGGTTTATCTCTGACAAGAGATGTCATACTGCTAACCTAGGATAGATAAAAAATAGAAATAAAAAGAGAAACGGTAATGCACAAACCAATAAAAAAAATCATCCAAATCAGAAAAAAAAACCTGATTTGGAAACTATTGATTTTCGAGAAATCATACGAAGAAGTTTTAAAACTAAACCCCAGTAAAACGAACGGTGAACCCAAGGCAATAGCACAAAAGGCCTCGACCATTAACATTGATCTATCTTATAAAACACCGACGCATAATATATATGACATATACTAGCTGTGCCCGCGACTTTGTCCGCATTTTTATTTATTAAATTTATTTTATACATTTCTAAAATAGAATTCTAAAATAAAAGTAACCTAAGCCGTTCCTTATTACATTAGATAGCTAATGTAAGTCCTGTCAAAATCGGTATAAACAGACAGATAGACAAAAATTCTAAAAAAAATTGTTTTGGTATATATATCTCGTAAATATACATATGCACTTAGTAAAAAGCGGTTATTTGAATATTACATATTTATTTGTATAGATAAGAGATATATCAATACCATTTCTGGTAAACTTGCAAGGCAGCGAACAAACACACGGCTCTTCTCATTGTAACAGACATCCGTGGCCTAATGTGCAAGTCTACTCGGTACCTTACCCTCTCAGCCGGAACACGACAATGTCATTATGGTGGAATATCTTTGGTTTATTTTATTTATAGCGAAATTATTGTCGGTATTTCCACAATTTAGTGACATTTCAGGAACGACGGGAGACCTGATCTTGTGTTCGTGCCGAGGAATAACTCAAACCGTAATGCTTGGAACTTGCACGCTCACCGTTCTCGCAATTTTATGTATATTATTACTGCAGACTCAAACAGAAAGTCTACTCCAAAATAATATTTAATATAAGTTGCAATAAGCATTGTAGTACAAAGTATAAAAACAAAGAAGATAATTATTATAAGTATATTACAAAAAAAATCTTGCTTGCGTGTGTCATGCTCATCTCCATAAAGTAGAACCATCCATATATCCATATAAAAGATCTACCTTTAGATAAATATAAAAAAATATTATAATAAAAAATAAGATTATTATAATATTGCAAATTCCTCAGCTACTCATTTAATCTCTTTAATTTTTTTTTACATAAAACTTGTCTATTTCTAAAATAAGAAAAAAGACAAGACCGTTGAGTTTCTTTTGCGGGATCTACTATTTGTATAGACTTTTATATATAGGTACAAGTCACAAGAACCGCTTGTGAATGTGAAATAAAGTATTTTCTGTCCTATTCTACATTTAACTTAATGTATCATACATTATATCTTAATCTATACTTTCTGGTTAATCTTTACTCGACTGCCGATAGTACACCGCTGGAGCTTTGAATCATCGTACAACCTAAAACGTCTTTATGATCTTCCATTAGACGAGCCGTTAATGGAGAAATATTAGCTGTTTATTTTGCGGATTTGAACACAAACTTAATGGGGCACGTCGGCCTGTAATAAAATTTATTGGCGATTACAATTTTATGCCCGTTATTTGTTATACACACCAAATACCGGACGTAAAGTTTTCCTACAACATTACCTTTAAACGTTGCTCGTAAGGATGAGATTGGAAAAGGCTGGAATTTGAAACATCAAATGTTTATCATTCTTTCATGCTGGATATTAAATTTCTTTACAAAATGTTCACTATGAATATTTCGTTGGAAAAACTGTTAATCTGGGTTTTCTTTATAGGATAGATCATCTACTTGGCAGCTCGTAAGAGGCGAGCGTAGGTCAACTGAGTCACTACCATCATAACCACTGGTGGTAGAGTGATGTGCAGCAACTCGCCCGGTGCCTATAGACCTCGGTTATGTCTTATCATCAGAAGACCCATGAGCTTACTCACTGTCTTAATTACAACAAACATATGTAAAGATTGGATAGAATCGCAAGCAAGGATCTTACCGTGATGAAGCTAAATGATGACCTTATTTCAAGCACTATAAAATCGTAGTCTAACATAATATTGAAATAATAATTAAAAACGTTGTAGTTCTTTAGTGGCAAACTTAGTAGTCAATTAAAACTTAGTGGTTTGATTTATTATTTACCTAATAATGTATTCTATTCTAATAAAAGACGGGTAGCTATGTTTAACAACTTAGTGGTTGATTTGTTAATTATTATTTACCTAATAATGAATAGTATTGTAATAAAATACAGGTTTATTTAACAACTTAAACTTAGTTATCTGATTCATTATTTACCTAATAGTATATTATATTCTAATAAGACAGATTAATTTAGCAACTAAAATTTAGTGATTAAATTTATTATTTCCCTAATAGTGTATCCAATTCTAATTAAAGGCAGGTTTATTTAACAACTAAAACTTAGTGGGTCAATGTTTTATTTACCTAATAATGTATTCTGTTCGAATAAAATACATGTTTATTTAACAAGAATACGTACTGATTTAAAGTTCAGTAGAATTTCGTGTTGGTATTTTCCTAAATGCAATTGTATTAGGTTGCAAAAATGTTGAGTAAAGTTTTAGGTTTCATGACGAAATTTTTGCTCGTGACAGCTGCTGGGGCAGCTCGAGGTTAAAGCCTACATTCTGGAAGGCTGGGTTTATTTTCGTAGTGTTTTATTTATTAAATTTTTGTTCGTAAGTAATACGTAACTGTCGCTGTGAGAGCTGATCCAGGCAAATGAAGTTTTAAATAATATTATGTATTGTTTATTAACAACTAGCTGTCCGCCCGCGGCTTCGCCCGCGTGTATTATTTTAATAATATAGACAACTTTCAAATTGCAGACATTTTTCCGACTTATAATACTTTTTTTAATGTAGTCGGTTAAAAGTGGCCTATGTCCTTCCTCAAGGTCTACTCTATCTCTGTACAAAAATTCATCAAAATCGGTTCAGTGGTTTGGGCGTGAAAGCGTAACAGACGGACAGATAGACAGAGTTACTTTCGAATTTATAATATCAGTACAGATTACTTAATTTTTAGGGTACCTTATTCAAACGGTACCTTATTACTAAGAATCCGCTGTCCATCTATCAGTCTGTTTGTCACCAGGCAGTCATCTCATGAGATGACAAACGCGATAGGTAGACAATTGAAATTTTCACAGATGATGAATGTCTCTAGCCGCGATTATAACAAATACTAAAACACAACATAAAGTAAATATTTAAAGAAACTCCCACATAATGAAAGAAAAAAATAGTAGCTATCTATTAAAAAACAGAATAAAGTAAAATTTTTAAGCTGCTGTAATGCATAACAACATCTATTGGTTGTCAGGAACTTACTTTCCTGATGAGCGATAGATGTCGCTATCCATACTCAGATCACTATATACTTAGTTGTTATAGTAAATATTTATAATTAAGTTCTATCCATGTAGCAGATAATGCAATCTAAAAATGAATAGCGCAATCCGCAAGTTTTATAGTAACATACTACCATAATAAATGATACGCGATATTTTTGCTATTAATAGTTGATAATTATGGTACAGTACCCTGCATGTTCAATGCAGTTATTGATACGAGCCACTTTTGCATAAAATGAAGCATGAAAATATTGTATTATTTATAGGAAATAAATTCAATTATTTAACATAACAGAAGACTTATGTCTTATTGGACATTATTGCAATAGGAGTTTAAATCTAATCTGGGATCAAATAATTAATATTCAAATCACGCGCCCCCCGGCGGCCATTTGATTATCTCCGATGGAGCACGCTGGAGATTTTAAATTCTCAAGACGTTGCAGTACAACAACTTTACCAAACGTTCGGGAACAGCGGTGGGTTATCGGACTTGTTTCTATTTGACTTTATCTGTATTTTGTGGCTTGTATACAAAATAATTGTATTACAAAATAATAAAGCATTTCTTCATTTGATAAATTCAGACGTTATTTCATATTGAAGAAAACAATAAAATTATTATTAAAATAGCCTCTGTGACTAGTGGTACGCACTTCGGGTTTCCATTTAGTTTTTAAGTTTAGTTGAGTTTTTCTAACTTAAGTACATTTTCTAAATCCTTTTACAGTGATAGAAGACATTGTGCCTCAAAACCCGGGATTTTTGCCAGATATCAAGGGACCTGTCATATCATGAGATGTAATATCATCGGCTAATCGTGGATGCATATGTACCTCTGCCTACATTTTTGGGAATATGAGTGTGACCATATTTATGTATTTAATACAATTATTATTCAGCTTCCATTACTATAGTACAACTCAAACAAGCAACAATTTTTTCTCAATAGTACGTATGTACGCCTCACAACTGAAGCATTACCAGGAGAACTATGATCTGTTTATATATTTTTGTCACCATTATACCTTGGTAACACGTTCCAATATTAATAATTTATCTTTCATTGAATGAAACATGTAATTAACGAAAAGAGGTCAAAGCTGTAGGCGTATGTGGGTAATAAAACATAACTCCTTAGCGTAATCTACACAAAACAAAAGTGATTTGAGAGTTTTACTAGAGTGATTACGTTGGACGTTGTTTCGTTAATTAATGTTGGCAGCATGATTGATAGTATTGTACCTACACTGTGTACCGAGCCTCTTGAGATCGCTTGTGGCGCTACAGTCCACATCTCCGCTTTGTCGTAATGTCCCATCTATTACACAATAGCCTGTTATTTGTGACTATAATCCTAGAAGTATTATAATTATACATTTTTAAATAATAACCGCGGAATGACAATTTTATTTTCAAATAAAGAGTCTGCATTTTTGTGTGTATTTTAGAAGCGAACAAGCAGACTGCTCCCCTGATAGTAAGAGACACGATAAGAGATCTATAAACACGATACTTATAACCGATAACCATATCTAATACCTTTAAACGAGCAATAATGCTTGTATATAAATATCAGCGATTTCGAAAATGCTCAAACGAATTTTTTGGAAATCCTGTATATAGGGGTTTCGGGGGTGATGAATCAATCTAGCTAGGTTTTATTTCGTGGTTTCTTTTATTAATCGTGTTTTTATTGAATAAAAACCTATATCATTACGATACAAAGCTAAATTTCGACAATGTTTTCAAAATGAGAATAGCTTAATTGGAAATCGGGCGCCTTGATACGTAGCAACCCGGGTTCAAAACCCTGTCCAATTACTTCATTTTCTTTTTTTTTTAGCTCCTTTTTTTGTGAGAAAACTGTTCCTAGAAGCCCTACAGAAACAAGAAAAACAATGTAAATTATGTCAAATGCAATTCTGAAAAAAATGTGATGTACTAACAAAAAACCGAACAAAACTCGGTCCTCCAGGTATTTCTTTTTTAAATATACGAAACCCTTTGTGTACGAGTTAGACTCGCACTTGACAGATTTTTTTATATTATAGGAATAATATCCAAAGTATCCATCAGTATTAGAACAAATCAGTATAATCCATGACATAACTCGCATATTGTTCAATTCTAGATAAAGAAAACAATCGCCTTAAAAGGACCATCTTATTCCAAGTGCGTCTGCTAAGATTTATAGCTCCGCAGTTAATATGGCTTTCCGTAATATTAACTTTGCGGAAATCTTTATTTATACACAAAATCCTTGATTAACATAAAACGCGTGAGGCCTTTGTGCTAGATTAAAGACTTTCAAAGCTAGTTCGTTTTTTATTATCGCTTCTATGGTCGAGCGCAGGTGGTATCCGACTTTAGTGTAGGAGGTCCCGGGTTCGATTTTGGGTATGAGTTTATATAATGTTGCCTGGGATTGGACCTAATACTGTTCCTAATAAGCTCCTCTGACAAATTAGCTATGCCCGCGACTTCATCCACGTTTTTATTTCATTATTTTTTATACATTTCTAAAATAAAAGTAACCTATTATCTAGCTATCTGCAAGTGAAAATCTGTTAAAATCATCTGTTGTTATAGAGATGAGCCGGAATGAAGATACAGACAGACGACGGACGGAAATTGTAAAAAATAGTATTTTTGTATATTTACCGTGTATATTTTTATAACATTAAGTTATTCTAATATACGTTTATTCTAATATTACAAACAGACACTTCAATTTTATTTATTTGTACAAACAACAGATAAGTGAAGTTTTATATCTACCTACTTTTGTATTACTGCAAAAATTTACTTCAATTTCTGATTTTTTTTAACGTCAAGTCGCGTTTTTTGCCATCTTGAAATTTCTGAATCGCAAATTAACTCCATTTATCCTTGTTTTTCTTTTTATATCAAAAAGCGCTGAATTCATTTCAGAAACATTTAATTGGGATAATTCGTAATTAGCGCAGATCATAGTTCAAATCACAAATTTACTCAATTTTTAAATTACCTACTTAAATAAGTAATACTAAAAAATGACTGAAATAAGTGACAAACAAATCCTTGTTATAATAATAGTGTGGATAGAAAAGACCGAGTGAGGTAAGGGTTAATAAATTATTATTATACGTGAAATCAGATATGTATTGCGTTAACACTTACTATGTCCATCATGGTTCGTTACTCAAGAATATAATAGTAAAGGCTCTGTCACACGATGCGCGACGGGGACGCCCATGAAACGTTACCCAGCATTATGACTAGTCATTTTTGTACTTTCTACATTCATTATACTTTCTAGATTTTTATTTTTACTATTACTTTAAATATTAGGAAACAGTCTATAGGCTTAAGCGAGTCAGACTCACGTACGAAGGTTTTCTTACCGTTATTAGCGATATTTTTTTTAATATTTAGTTTATGTTGTTTTTAGTGTTTGTTGTTATAGCTGTAACAGAAATATATCATCCGTGAAATTTTCAACTATTTCAAAACTAGTAAGACACAGCCTGGTAACAGAAGGACAGACGTTTTTACCCTTTGGGTAAGGAGGGTACAGCTAGTGAATAAATAAAATAAATAATTAAATAAATAAATATCGTCACGCCCTTATCATCGAAACGGTTTATATGCACTTAAGATTAGCCGACGATATTAGGTCTCACAATCTGTCAGTTGGCAATAAGTCCGTCGCCATATCGAGCACAAAACGGGTTTGTGCTCGATATGGCGATATATGGTTTCCTCAAGATGTTTTACTTCACTGTAAGAGCACCCAAAAATGTACTTCAGGTAGAAAAACTAATTGGTGCATGGCGGAGTTCAAACATGGACTACCAAAATGGAAGTCCGAAGCGAGTACCACTACGCTACCAATACAAATCCATCTACTTGTCTAAATAATTGAGAACTGACAAATTTCACCCTTATCAGTTCTATTACTGAGGCGTATTTTTTTATGAGATTGGAAAGATGGATTTTCTGGTGTAAAAAATAATAGAGGAAGAAATATTCATCGCCTATAAATATCAGAAAATAAACGAAGTTAACGTCTCACATGTGAAGATGCATTATATCGATATTGTATAAAATTATAATTGGTAGTCGTGACCAACGATTTGCAGACGCGAACTGGGTTTCAAATATCGTAAATATTAAAATTAATAGGCATTAAAATGTTGAATCGTGTCTGTCAATCCATCCTATATTGTAAACAAAATAGATGGCCTAGTGATACGCGCTTGGACTTCTATTTCAATAGTCTAGGTTCGAATGTACCAATGATTTTTTCTAACTTAAGTACATTTTCTGAGTGCTCTTACAGTGAAGGAAAACATCGTGAGGAAATCCAACCTCGACCCCTTCTTCACTATCTATCAGGTGAGTTGAGAGCTATTAAGCTATCTCGGAAATCATCCTTAGCTATCCTTAACCTTTCATAAACTGAAAGCATGCCTTATTGCTCATCTTTATAATCTTATTATTTTAATAGTATTCTACATTCAAACAAATACCCTAATGCTAAACATAATTATGCCACTTTTTGCATTAAATGTGCGCTAGCCTTTCCGGCAATATTCGTACCGTCCACACTACAAAATGAAAATCAAAATTAGATTTAAAAACAAAATTATTAAAAAAACCTTATCTACTTATAAGTTTTAATAGATTTTTGAACGACAGAACGAACATCAAATATTTGACAGATGATGACAGAGAATATTTTTTAAGGAAATAACAGAATTGTTATTTTTATTATATCACAGGTATTTCTTTCATATTAACTCATCTCATAAACGTATCCTGTATTTAGGCTTTGGTCCAAAATTAGCCAAATCGGTATAGCAATTCTCGAGTTCTAGCGAGACTATCAATAATTTTTTTTTTGTATAGGTATATAGAGGATAATTTTATTAAAAGTACCGTATCATTTTGTTTTAATACTATTTTATATCGAGTGTGTTATGAGAAAATTGATATAATTTGGACGCCAGTGTCGGCGGCAGGTGGAGACTCGCAAACGGCCGTTCTATACGATGCCCAGATAAATTGTATTTGATAACAGCAGACCTTACAAAATATAGAGTTGGGTCTTTCAAAACTGAATCTTTGTTATATAAAACTGTCTTTTCGGAGATTTTATCTGTGACTACTTTAGCGTAATTGGATTAGTGTAGCGAATAAAAAGTAGTGTGATTCAGACTGTGATCATCTTCGTCGTAACTATAAATAAATAAATTGCTTCCAGAAAATGTACTTAAGTTAGAAAAACTCACATAATCTAATATATACAAATAAATAAAATTGGAGTGTCTGTATGTAATATTAGAATAATCGCTTTTTACTTGTGCTTATGTATATTTACAAGGTACATGTACTAACAAAATCATTTTTTAGAATTTTTATCTGTCTGTCTGTTTCTTTCTGGAAGGCTTTCACTGGAAGGAGGGCTTTCACTGGAAGATAGGTAATGTAGTAAGGAACGGCTTAGGTTACTTTTATTTTAGAATGTATAAAATAAATTAAATAATAAAAACGCAGATGAAGTCGCGGGCACAGCTTGTAATAAAGTACTATTATTCAATATAATAATATAAATAAATAACTAAAGGCAATTTGACTTATTAATTAACAAAAAATACCATTCGAAGATAATATAACGAATAGCATCCACGCGAATATTAAATACTATTATAAATATATTTATTTCGTAAGTTGGTCACTCTGGATATCATTAGCTCTGCAAACCACACACCTGGTCGCGGTCGCCATTCGATATTTGCAATATTCAAGCAATCATGATACGCGAATATCGATCGGGTTAGTTGCATTCAGATGTAATCACCGATATTGCAAATGCAACTCTATTAGGTATATCTATCTCTCTTCGTCTTAGCCTCATTTCGTATTATATAATATCGGGGTCGGCTACCTAATCTAGGGGATTTGACTAGGACATAGGTCGGATTCAATGAATCCTGGTTTCCTCACGATGTTTTCCTCCAGCGTAAGAAAACTCAGAAGTTGTACGTTAGTAGTTAGTATATGGCAGGGTTCGAACTTGGACTACCCGAATGCAAGTCCAAATGCGTACCGTAAAAAATATGGTCACTCCCATAATCTTGTAGGTGTAGGCAGAGGTACATAATTACATCCACTATTGATAAATAGGCACAATGATGTGCCAGGTGGCGAGTCGTGGCGAGGGTATTTTGTAAAAATCCGTCAAGTGCGAATTAGACACGCGCACCAAGGGTTCCGTGCCATTATTCATATTCCGTGGGGAACACCCTTTGCATATTAATTTTATTCTATTTCCAGTATTTTTTGAAGGAATATATTCGAAGATATTACAGAAAATGCAGGGAATTGTCACTGAATGACATAGGCTATATTTCCACCCGGACGAAGCCGGGGCGGTCCGTTGGTTATATAAAAAGGAAAAGTGTGTGTATCATTAACAACTATATGACTAATTCATCGATAAAGTAAAAAGTAAACGGAGCGTTCCACCTTTGAGTTGAATCATTTCGATTTTTAGTTCATATTCCATGTAATTTCCGCATCTGACTCATAATGTACCACTTTTAATTTGCAGAAATCAGATTTTCTTTCATATCTATTTCTTTCGTAATAGTCCATGTCCCCTGTGTAGATCATCCTGACAGCTAAGAGGCGAGCATTGGTTAACTAGGTCACTACTAACATGGCCACTGGTGGTGGAGTTCTGTGCAGAAACTCGCCCAGTTAGAGATTGATTACCAGATACTCCGTAATATTGTTCATTCGATATAAAAAAGAAATAATCATAAAGCTATGTAAAAATATTTTTGTTATAACAGAATAATTTAGACTCAGTAAAACTGCAAAAACGTACTTCAATTTCACTTTCCTGAAATCTAGGTGAATAGCTTTTGTTTTATAGTTAAAAATACACGGAAATCACACAGCCACGTAGCAAATATAAAAAACATAAAAAAACA
>DVZL01006494.1:0-11330 GCA_018236625.1 Lasaia peninsularis | reverse complement strand
TTGGAATCGCGCGTTATATTCCGGCTTGTGCAATCCGTAGAGTTTGCATATTATGATATGCAACCTCTACAGTACCAGTGATCTTGGTAAGTTCAGCTGGATTACCTCGAACCCTAACTTAACCCTTACGAGCTGTCTGACAGGCAGGCTAATCGTTTATTCTAAGAAAATAAAAATATATATATTGAAAATCTATTATTCCATTATTGAGTGCGAATTGGCAAATAAAATCGTATGATTAGCGTCCTAATAAATCTTAATTAAAATCAAAACAAGAGCTCATTAGCCGTTATCGGTCAGCGACTTAGCAGCCACAAAGTTATGGATTGCTGACACTCTTTTATCGACGAGTATATAACTCAAAACATTATTTTTATTAATATTTTATTAAACACAAAGAAAAAATGTGCATATTAGGCCTTATAGCCGATCACAGACAGCGACGCGTCTACAACATCTTTGGTGTCTAAAGGGCACGATTGTATTGATGTAAGATGAATGTAAGAGCTGAGTGATCATCATCAACATTATCCCGGGCTCCATTGTCACAGGCAGTTCGTATGAGGCGACCAAAGGCTTATGCGTCTCCAACACCGTGGCGTTGACTAGGTAGTCTTGCAACAACTTTGGTACCTCCGCCTTAGCTATTTTTGCCACCATAACGTTAGTGCTTGCCGCTGTAGTGTTTTGGTTGGAAGGGTAAGGTTAACTTACTCTTGTAAGAGGCTTTCCAATCCAGCTTCAGTTCGGCAACGCACCAATACGTTCTTTGGTGTCTATAGGCGATGTATATTCCTTACCATCTGAGAATCCGTTTGCTTGTTGCCTTCCAATATCATAAAAAAGTGAAATTGAAATTGACAATTTATATTGAGTTAAGCAAATAAGTTCATTCATTCCTTTTATATTATGACTTTTCTAATGACCACCAGTCCTATTGTACATTGGCTGGCTGACTCGTTGGTTTAATAATGTTTACTTATAGATATTAAGATAAGTAGTGTATAATAATATATTGTTTCATAAATAAATAAATATTAATTATATTTTGAAATATTTGAACACCACATAGTATTAGAATATGTTGATATAATTAAAAACTTTTGTTCTGTGACATCTTTTAAACACACATATTCGGCAAATAAATAATTTTCATTTCATTTCAAAAAAATACACGACACTCATATTAATGAAAGATAATGGTTCAATTGTCGCATTTTGTGATTAACAATATGTATAAGTTTTATAGTTCAAAAACCTTAGATTCATTCCGATTTTCAGGACATCGTACCCAAAGGGACCATATTATTAAAACTCCGCTGCTCGTCTGTCGGTCACCAGGCTATCTCTAAGGGTTTGCCCTGTGCGTTGAAGATCAGTTCATCACTTTTACCTTTTATATATATAAGAGTATATCTATACTTTTTTGTTTAGAGATTATGTCTTTGTATATTTCAGCTTTTAAAGAAATTAAAAATTTAGCCTATATAATGTATGTAAGAATGTAGAGACTCGGTGGCCTAGTGGTACGCGCTCCGGACTTCCATTCCGGTAGTCCAGTTTTGAACCCCGCCGTGTGCACATGAGTTTTTCTAACTTAAGTACATTTTCTGAATGCTCTTTCGGTGAAGGAAAACATCGTGAGGAAACCCAGGATTTGTGCTCGATATGGCGACGGAATGACCACTTGTCACATTGTGGCACCTAATATCGCTAATAGTGACAATTGTATCTCTGCCTACGCTTTCAGATAGGGGCGTGACGATATTTTTATTATTATTTTTAGAATGTAGCCAGCTGTCGATTTGTATATATACATATCAATGGAAGTATTCCGAATACGACGGGACAGAAGGCCAACGTACCGACTCAATCCGCAAATAGAAACGCTAAACACTACCTTTTTGGATTATTTTGCTTAGCATTCCAAAGATTTCGCCATTCCAATTCTAATAATGAGCTCTTGGAGGCTAATTAAAATATCTGAGACAGGCTAAATTATAAATTATTATCTACCAGTTTCCCGCCCACGGCTTATTCCTTTAAACTTTTATCGTTGTCGGTTAAAATGTAGCCTTTCTTATTGTTATAGTTATATCACTGTACGCACAATTTCATGAAAATCCCAACGAAAATGGTCATTTCATAAATAATTTTCAATTCAATTTCAACACGTGAAAAATGTGTTTTTCATTTAAAATACTCTATTTTTACCTTCATGTATTTTTGGAATTTGGACATTCAAACATAAATATATTTTTTGGAATTTGGACATTCAAACATAAATATATAATTCGAATTGCAACGACTTCGTTTATAATAATAGTAACTGCTTGACAATTTATATTTCACGAGCTATCCCGGCTCGTATTATATAATTTTTATCTTATTTTTTGTAAACTTCAGTGGTTATTCTATTCCGGACAAATACTAATCCAAAAAATCACAAAAATGGGTGCAGCAGTCCTAAATTATAAACGCTGTAATACAACTGTTTTATAAAAGATTACACACCCTAAAAGATATTGCAATAATATAAATCTTTTCACTAATGTTAGTAAACATTTTTTTTAAACAATCTTTTGTTTAAATGCACTAAAAATAATAAAAAAACTACACAATAATGTTATATATAAGCTTGTCGCGACTAGATAAACTAGATTAACTGCATTTGTTAGATTATTTTTAATATTTAGGGTTCCGTGCGCAATATGTAAAAACGGATCCAGGATGTATCTCATGAACCATGATGGCGAGAAATTTGGAGTGCACACAAATAATGTACTTCTGTTGCTGCTAAAACAAAAATTACTAAAAACAGAATTTACAGGGGGCTCCCGTACAACAAATGTGATTTTTCTACAGATAATAGGTACCCTTCGAGCGCGTGCTAGACCAAGTTAATACAATCTTATAATCTTGTAAAAATCATAATATCAATGACAACGGAATAGAACCAGTGATATTATCCCCGAAAGAGATAACCTTTGTTTATGAAAAATGTACAATTTTATAATCCCCTAAAAGCAAATACCTACTTAAGTGACGGGTTTCGGGAATATGAATTTTGTCTGGTCGAAGTCGGTGCCACGCAGTCTCACACATATCGACTAACCCACAGACGAACACGCACACCTACATATTCTATAAATACCAGCCGGGAAATATTTTAATCGGAATAGCCCGTTTTATGCACATACCTCAGGACTTCAGCCGCAGAAACACTCGATTTTTACGCCTATATAATTTGTTTATAGAACTGTATTTGAGAAATTTGAAATTTGAAAAAATCCGCCAAGTGAGAGTTAGACTCGCGCACGTAGGGTTCCGTATCATTCTCTATAAAAACCGCAAAAAAAGTCACGTTTTTTGTATTTGTTGTTATTGCGGCAACGGAAATAAATGAATTTTCTATTAAAAATTCAAATGTTTAGGTAACATAGTTCACGAGATACAGCCTGGTGACAGACACACAGATTGAAAGACGGAGAGCTGAGTCGTAGTAATAGGATTCCGTTTTTTATCCTTAACCTAAAAATCCCAAAAAATATCTAGTGGTAGCTATGAATATGTATATATAAAAAAATGTATTTTTATTAGTGGTATCAATTCACTACTTTTATTTTAAATGCCATTTGCATTTCCTTGTGTATAATAAATATAGCAAAGTATTAATATTTTTTGTGTTGATTCGGCAATAGTGTAGAATTATAGACCATTAGCCGCGATACTAGGCAGCTCGGCAACAAGCAAACAGACGGACAGAGACAAAAATTCTAAAAAACACTATTTTGGTAAGATGCGGTTATTTTAATAGACAGACACTCCAATTTTTTTGTATAGATGTATAGATAATTACAAATTGGCAATCAGACGAAATTAAAACTGGCTATGTAAACTCGGCTATTAACAAATATTTAAGCAACAAACAAAGCACAGGAATACAAAGATCAGACTTTCCGCTCCAAAAAAGGAATCATGTTAGGGGTCAGCGGTTTCCTCTCGCATACCAAAACGCTGACACACACACAAAGCGTGCAACGTAATTATAATCAAATTAAACAACCTAAAATGAATTCAACGAAACTCGGACACGATCCATTACCTATAAAACTCCGAGGCGAACAACGCGAACACATTCTTTAAGTTTTACGTCACACTCTTGAAAAATCTTCGCGCTCGTATCCACGACGGGGTAGGTAGAGATAGATACCATGACAGTTTTTTAGATAAACGGAAAAACTTGTAGAACAAGTTTGCACTACTCGAGTGTAAAATGATATCAGAATTGTTATATTATACATCGCAAAATAAGAGTTATATCTATACAAATCAATAAAATTTGAGTGTCTGTATGTAATATTAAAATAACCATTTTTAGTAAATGAATACGTCTGTTTACAAGTTTGGTATATACCGAAACAGTATTTTTTAGAATTTTTGCTGTACCCGCTAGTCTCTTAAACAGCTGGGCCGATTTTAACGGAACGGCTTAGGCTACTTTTATCTTAGAATTTTATTTTAGAAATTTAAAAAATAAAATAATTAAATAAAAAACCGCGGACCAAGTCGCGGACACAGCTAGTAGAAAATAGATGTTTCGACTAGTGGGTAAAAAACATACCCCAGATTAGCCGCCGACTGCAAGCCATATCATCCACAAATCCAATTGCAGGTAGTTTTTCAGATAAACCCGTGTGAAGCCAGGGTGGGACTCTAGTCTATAATATTAAAAAGAAGGAAGGAACAAAGAATGTTTGTTTGATTGCATTGAATAGTCTCCAAAACTACTGGACCGATTTGAAAAATTCTTATACCGTTATCGGCATTATCCCTGATGAACATACGCTACTTTTTAAAGCGGGAAAATGCTTCATTCATACGGGAAAATGGCTAATGGGAGAACGGGTAGTAATAATTATCTTTCCGCACTTATCTATTTCACATAACTTCCAAATGGCTAAACCGATTGGGTTAAAATTTTATGTTTCGATGGCTTCCTGCATAATTTAAAAATACAAATGGACACGGTAGGTGCCAGCGTTGCTATCATGATGTCAACTACGAGCAAACCTAGTAACAAATAAAACTATCGTTTGAATACCGAACCTCAGTTATAAACATTATGTATGAGAAGAGTGAAGCCCCAATGAGACCTTGATATCATGACGTGCCTTCAACGCAATTGGTCCAGTTCACACTTGGTTTTGGAATGTCGTTTGTCAATGGTCTAACAATGTGTGACGTCATGGCGCAACGTACTCATTAGTTTCCCATTTTTCAAACATTTCACCTCTAATATTGAGCTAGTCTGCTTTGTCAGACCAGTGCGCTCCGCAATCCTCAAGTTTGTGAGATCAGAGTGAGAGTGGGATTAAAAGAAAGTGTCGGTGTAAAAATGAGAAAGGGCATGCTCCGATGGTTCGGCCATGTAGAAAGAATGAAAGATGAAGATTGACAAAACAGATACACAATGCGAATGTGGATGATTGTAGGTATCCGGGGAGACCTAGACCTTGACATTCCTCGACAAAATAGCTGGCGTATTATCCGAGGGTGGTATCAAGAGTCTCCGCTACCATGAAGAGAATAATGAATGTAGAGGAAGCTTGGCAGGTATGTAGGGAGCGTGACATTTGGCACTCGATACTCTCTGCTTCTGAGGCGGGGTAGCCGCAAGGGACTTGACGTGAAGATATGTGTATTGAGACCAGTAAAATGTCTTCACTTGAGGTATCGTCAAATGTCTGGTGGTGTTAAATCCCTACTAATATTATAATTAATACGAAAGTAACTGTTACTGTTAAGTTACGCTTTCAGGCCTAAACCACTGAACCGATTTGGATGAAATTTAGTACAGAGATAGAGTTTACCTTGAGGAAAGAAATAGGCTTATTTTTAACCGACTATATAAAAAGAGGGTATGTTTTTAAGCAATAAGTAAGTCGGAAATATGTCTACCCTTCGAAAGTTGTCTGTGTTATTAAAATAATTTGACGCGGGCGAAACCGCGGACGGAAAGCTAGTATCCTATAAATGTTTGCATTGGATAAGATCATAATGATGGCGGCAAATACATGAATAATACTTTGAAAATTTTGATAATCAAATATCTATGTAAAAATGTACAACCGACTCGAGCTATCTAAAACGCAAAGTAACCGGTTTGTGAATTGAGAATCAAGAAATGTTTTTAATATGTATTATGTATGTGTTAAGGTTTATGACGTGTTTTAACTTTTTTACATGCTTTATCATAACCTATATTAAAGATTACAAGTACAATTAAGTTTATGCTATCAAAATTATTTAAATTTATTTCTAAAATGTTGATTACGTTAGAAATTTCCCACATTATACAAAATAAATAATGTACACACAATATACGAAGTATTAGCTGTGCCCGCGACTTCGTTTTTATTTAATTATTTTAAAAGTTGCCTAAGCCATTCCTTATTACATCAGCTGTCTGCCAGTGAAAGTCCTGTCAAAATCGGTCCAGACGTTTCAGATATTAGCGAATACAAACAGACAGACAAACGTTAAAAAAATCTTATCTATACAAATAAGTAAACTTGGAGTGTTTGTATGTAATATTAAAATAACCACTTTTTACTAAATGCATACATTATTTTAGAATTTTATTTTAGAAATGTATAAAATAAATTAATAATAACGCGGACAAAGTCGCGGGCAAAGCTAGTTTTGATATATGTAGTACCTTGTAAACATACGTATTAGGCATAGAAAAGCGGTTATTTTAATATTACATACAGACATTCCGATGTTACTTATTTGTATCGATGTTTTTCCAAACAAAATCTCTTTCATTTCGTTCTAAAACAATTTCTTACCAAACATAAATATTTCATATCCAATAATTGAATGTCTGTCTGTTCGTGATGTTCATGATAGTGTCGCACGCGTCGCCGTGACGAAGTCGACTGGTATGCGTCGTGATTCAGTCGGAAACCCTATATATTCAATGTTTATGTAATCCGCTGACTGTCCGTCACTTTTGCAGACAGTATGCAACATTCTATCTTGGACTAATTTTACGTATTTCGATTGCACGAATCAATAAAACCGTATGAATATGATTTTGAGTTTATTTAGGCAAGAACGTTCGCTTTAATGTAGTGTATTATTAGAATCATTATTATTAGGACACAGCCGTTTCGTGATTAATGTTTTAATGATTATTAAGACAACCGTTTGGTTTGAAAAAAATGTCTTCAAGACACTGTGAACTTGAATTTCTAATCATAAGTGATAAAAAAATACCGTCACGCCCATATCTCGAAAGAGTAGGCACTAGGTACTATTATGAACTATACTATTATGTCCGCCGTCATCAAGTCAACGTTGTTCTTTTTCAGATAAACTGATCGAAACTCATAGAACAAGTTGACTAACCCAGAAATCAAACCTTGGATATCGTGTGTTAAACAGTACCAAGTACGAGTCTTTTTTTTTCCAAGTATTGTCTATGAAACGGAAAAAAATACGTTTTGCAAGTATACTTCAATTGGTTTTAAAGGTATAAGTAGGTAGATACATATTTGAAAACATAATATTTAGCGACTACTAATTTCAAAATTTCTAAATATAGATAAGGACATTTACTGGTTACATCGGGTCGTTCGTAGTATGGGAACCTCGCTAACTGTATTGATATTATATTTGTTATAGCGGCAACAGAAACACGTCATCTGTGAAAATTTCAACTGTCTAGTTTTCAGCCAGGTGACAGACGAATAGACTGACAACGGAGTCTTAGTAATACGGTCCCATTATTACTCTTAAAAGCCTAGTGTTACTTTGATAGCACCTTGCTTACATGTCAAACTTTATAACGCGATAAGAAACTGCTTTTTAAATTTCGCTACTATTCATTAAAATCTAGGTACGATGTAAGCTTAGCTGGGTTTACTAACTTAAAAGCTTGTTACGGCACGCCCGGAACGTTCACCGGTGCTTGCCAACGATGCCTTAGCATGCAACGGTTCCACAAATGATACTTTCTCGTAGAAAGTTAACATTAGGTTTGGTATTAAGGCAAACCATTCATGTGATGATATTATTAGAATAACTATGGCGGCGACGGAAATGTTATTAAACATGGTCCAAACAAGTCTGTGTTCATCGATCAAATGAATGGAAGTTCCAAGTTCTGCGAATATTACATATCTTCACGCCAAGATTCTTGCCGGGTAGGCAGAGATGATCGAGCTCAAAATGCCGTGGCATTTTGAGCTAGGTAAGTATGTAGGTATCGTGATACCTACATACTTACCTAGCTTCCTTCACATACATTACTCTCTCTCAAACATGAAATATTTGGTCGTAGAACGTCCATCTACGTCTCCCCGGATACCTAAAACCACATTCGTATTGTGTATCTGTTAAATTTCTGCGAATATTGAGTTGAGATACAATGCTCTTGGTGCCATTGTTCTCGTCTTCCGTGATTAAAACTCATAATATTACCATATTACGCTAAAGATAATGAAATATTCCTTTGCCTGTTTAAATTAGAAAATGTATAATTTTAATGTGATGTATTTTTTATCTAGACAATGTACCTGCTTAGTGTAGATAAAAAACTTAAAGATAAAAAAATGTCAAAGTAAAAATAAATGCAACATATTTCATTAGAACAAATATTAATATTTTTGTAAAATTTGTAAAAATAAATTTGAGAAAACAAAAACCTAAATAACGTTTAATTGTGAAATATTATGCCTCATAAAAAATAGCAATTTATAATTATATTTACCTACAATCAACCTTGTATTTTTAAGATTCTCAAAGCAAATAAAGACCACATTCCAACACCTATGTTAACGTGCAAGTGCTCCTCCGAGTTCAATTATAGATTCTAACCAATTCCGATCATTTCGACACGCAAATAATTATTACAATAGAATAACAAAGTGTTAGAACTATACCAGTTTCGGAATCATACTTCGCCCACGTTTGAATAGCCTATGATTTATTCAGAATGGAATGGCGACAAATTGGCCTCCGTCGTTCAAGACCTTAAATGGATTGAAATAATTTTTGTCGGTAAAAAATTCAAACAAGGTTTGTTCGTGATTTGGTTAGTTAAATTGATAAATGATTCTATCTCTGTGATGGAGCGAAGTCGGTGTCTGAATTAAGGTTCGATTCCCGGGTAGCGTTGCCCAGTGGCGTAAATATAACGTTGGCAAAATTATCGGAAGGAACTATTTTTTTACTAAATATGTAATGATAAATCGCTTGTCCAGAAGAATACAGTATCATGTCAAAGACTAAAAAAAAGTACTTTTTTTACAATTACTAAAGTTATATGAAACAGAGTATTATATATTAATGTAATATAGATTCGGTTTTACCATAAGAAGAAAAGTGTAAGCTTTTCCTGAAAAAGTAAATTTTTAGAGATGATGTTATAGTATTCTTGCGTACAAGCAAAATATTAGAAGTTGGAATTCTGCCTGACCGGGGGCCCGTTCCGGATGGGGGTCCGTGACATTTTGCCGACTTGCCACCCTGTAGTTACGCCACAGACGTTGCCTAAAATTAGATTTGTGCATTATATGGCGACGGACCTGCCACCTGTCATATAATAATATTGTCGGCTAATCGTGGGTGTATTCGTACCTCTGCCTACACTTACTTGGATATGGGCGTGACGATATTTATTTCATTATTTCAAATAGAGATAATTCCAGAATCTTAATCTATTTTAAGGAAAATCAATAAATAAATATAATCAAATTAATTGATTGTGTTATAGATATTAGTCTACGATACTAATACATAGAAATACTTAAATATATACAAGAATAAATTTAATTAACACCCAGACCCGAAATACAGACATATATGTTCATCACACAAATGCCTGTCCCTGTCGGGAATCGAACCCGAGCCTCGCGGTAGTCGATGCGGTTAGGCGTGTACGCTAGCCACTCGGCCAACGAGGCGGTCAAAGTAATAGGGTTCTATTATGTACCCTCTGGGTACGGAACCCTAAAAATAAACTTGATTAACGTTAAAAAAAGTAAGAGAAGACCGTCTTCTATTTTGATTCAAAAAGAAATTAAAACTTGATGCTCAGATATTTTTTTTGTCTTATATTTTTAGGAGCTTTATGTGTTATTATTCGGTTGTCCATGTTCGAATCTCGCCATGTAACCAATGAGTTTTTCTAACTTAAGTACATTTTCTGATTGCTCAAACGGTGTTAGTGCCCGATATGGCGACGGACTTGCCACCTGTCACATGGGACCTAATATCGTTATTCGTTGCCTTACCCAAACTTATTTAACGAAGACTTATTGATGTAAAAACAAATCAATCAGGGGACACTTGTAATACTATTAATTTATAACCACAAATGGACGACATTAATATCAATGAAAATATATTTTAAACGAGTAAATAATATATGACGACGGAGCGATAACAAAGGAATGTTGCCGAGATTAGAAAACGGGAGTAACGTCGTTTTGTTATCATATAATTGCATAGATAAAAAAATGTGAATACTTATTTGTAACGGCAAATTCAAATTTTTATCAACTTTGCAGATGTTTTTTTTATACTATGCGAGGACTCGCAAGAATAAGGTTTAGTTATGAGCCCTGAATCGTAATCTATGCAAATAAAAAAAATTGGAGTGTCTGTCTGTTTGTTTCCGCTAATACTTAAAATAGCTGAACCCCTGAATCAAGTGTAATATGGAGTAGCTTAGGCTTTTTAAGCTAAGTCGCAGCTAGGGTCTAATATATGTATGCAGCGCCTCAGTGGTCGAGTGGACTTGAAGTAAACGCTTGAGATCCCGGTTAAATTCCTGAGTAGTATTTTCAGTTCATATGGTCACGCCCAAAAGCTCAGTGAAAGTCCCAACAAAATCGGTCTGGCCGTTTCGGAGATTAGCGAGTACAAACAGACAAAAATTCTAAAAAATACAATTTTGGCATTTTATGTACCTAGTAAACATTTATATATTATATGCTTTTAGTAAAAAGCGGTTATTTTAATATTACATACAGACCCCACAATTTACGGTAATAATTACATATATGGTGGGATTCCTGGACTACTAGTCAGGAATTCCAAAGCGTTTACCACTAGGCTACTAAGGCTCTTAAGATTTTAAGAGATCGGTAGACTTGCACAAAAGGTCCAACAGTCCGAACACGGGACAGCGACAGATCTACAATATGTGTGGTACACAAACCACGGTTGTCTCTTACCATCATTTTCCCCGTGTTGGTCCGGGTCTTCTATGTAGAATAGACCAACTGCCTTCCTACCAGGCAGCTCGTAAGAGGCGA
>DVZL01006493.1:0-11330 GCA_018236625.1 Lasaia peninsularis | reverse complement strand
GAGCTGTGTTAACTCGTCGGTGCACGGAAAAATTCGGACGAGTTTATGATGAACCTTTTTAATATAAATGTTTGAAATTTTGTAACGAATAAATAAATAAATAAAAAAAAATTATTTGTATAGATTAAGCTATGTATTATATAATATATATCTTAGTAGATACAGCACAGCCAGCGTAGACGGAACTGAATTACTGGACTCTCATTATCTAATTCTGAGAGGCTCAAAATCATACACGCATCCCCTAAACCTCACCCCCTGACTTCAACCCCGGCCAGTGCGTCGCGAGACTCCGCGCAAGCCGCAACCCGCTTCTCTAACCAAAACCAACCCTATAAAAACCAACCAATTTAATACTTCAATGTTTTTGATATAACAAACTACACCTAGGATGCTTGAAAATCGGTGAGTACATTTATAAATGAGTATAGTATTTAGAATATTATCACAGGATACAGAGATAAAGATTTTACGGCTGTAGTAAAACGAAATACAAATGTTTTAGCTCGATATATCTTGTATATTATGTATAATATACATATTCTTAATTACGCTTGTAATAATCACAGCCTTGTAGTTATAATAATGATTATTTTACCGTAAGCATAAAGGTTACTACGTTTGTACACAAACAATAGGTCAATGACTCAAGATTAGGGGTTTTCTTAAAAGCTAAATAATAGTGAAACTTATTTAAATTTTAACTTGGTTCAATTTTAATAGTCTTAAAAAGGAGGAGGTCCAAAATGAGGTCCAAAAAGTACGAATTCCACTGTCTGTTTTTTCGATCCTTTTTGTATTTTTGTTACGCGATTACTCGGTCATTTTATTCAAATAAATAAAATTGAGTGTCTCTATGTAATATTAAAATAACCGCTTTTTATTAAATGCATATGTATGTCTACAAGGTACATATACCAAAATAATGTATTTTTGTCTGTGTTAATGTCTCAAAATATCACAATCATTTTTCATCAACAAGAATTAACTTTTCAAATGATAATTACGATTTTTTAATTATATCTCCAAAACTGATGACTCTCATGGACTATATCATGTTCAAACCAATTAAAGCTCAATTCAAGCTCGCCTTTTGTGCATTTTTATTTTTATTTGTTTTATTTGTTTCCTTAGTACATAAGAGTTGTGTGTACAATAAAGTATTAAATAAATAAATAAAATTATTATTTTGCAAACTTCCACCAAAAACAGTAGTGAAACTCTCAATGTATGAAACATCTTTAGGAGAACTAGACTGCACTCCAAAAAATAACATTTTATTTTAGTTTAATTATGGATTAACGCAAAGTAACGCCTGATTCCATCAAGTAACTTTTACGCTCTGTTCCTCTTGTGTTTAGGATAACCCAGTAAATGAATACCTGTGTATCAATACTATGTTGTCGAACATATATCCCTTCAGACATAGCCCGGGTAAGACCCTTTTCTTCCAGTGACTCGAGCGCATCTTTCACCTCAGCTTTCGACCATTTATGTGCACTGGCAACAATAGAACAAATATATTATTATCAAAAGAAAAATGTAATTTATATTGTGTTGAGATATCATGGAGCTAAAATTACTATCTGGAAATTACACTTCCAACAAACTGTTACCAATCTTGTACAACTTTCTCTTTCTCTTAGGACCGGCTATCTCACTCTCACAAGACCGGCTTGTTTTGAGTTTGTCATTTTAGTAAAAGTGGCAGAAAGTTGTCACACTTTAGAGAGAGTTTACAAGTAATTTCTGTTTCTAATAACCAACCGTAATCCTTAACTATAACCTTTCATAGTTTGCCTACTCTTCATCAGAAATAAATATTTATTTGTGATGAAGCGTCACGTCTATATCTACGGAGGGGTAGCCATAGGTACACTCTTATAAAAATAATAACTTTAATTCAGACGACAGAGATCATATCTTATTCTATTTGTGATTGATGAAGCTTCTACTTCAACTCGTTTATGCATCAACAATCAGCCAACGACATTAGATCACATCACATACTGGTAGCAAATCCAGAAAATTTATTTTCAGTTGCCCTACTTGAGAATTGAACGCGTGACCTCATGTTTCAAAGTCGCACAACAACTACGCTTGACCACAGAGGCGATAACTAAGAAATAAACACAAATTCATTTGCTACGCCTATTATGTATAACTCTTATATACTTACCTAACAAAGTCCTCTACGGATAGCGGGTTGGGATATGCATTCTCAATTATATCCAACACTTTTTGTTCGGAAATATGTGTTTGATTTGCGATATTGTCTTCAATAAATGCTAAAACAGAAGTATTTTTACATATACAGATGATACATAATATACAATATACATATATTCATGTTTAAACGACAATAACGAACGGACATTAGGTTTAATTGATAACCTTAGAAATGCAAACATAAAATTTCGCAGTTTCTGTAAAATTCACCTCCCAAGGGGGTGAAATAAAGGATAACAGTTTGTATGAACCGAATAACTACTGGGACTAAATAACTTCAATACTTGGACGTAGTTGCGAGCAACAGCTAGTACAAATAAAGTAACATACAACAAGCACCTACAAAACCCATAGCAGCGTAATAAACATCGCTTTACTTATTTCTATCACAATAGCGCAAATAAATCAAACTCTTTTGATACCAATCTCATGGGAAAGCCTATAAATAATAACCCTGTCTCAAGAGATTCATATGAATGATGGAATATATGTCTATAGATAAGTTATAGTTATTAATTATAATACAATTAGGAGAAACAACTCAGATATTTCTCTGTTTTATATAACATTACTCATAGGTAATAATATATATAAAAAACATTATGATGTTAATGTTATTTGGATTTACTCAAAACACAAACATATTTTAAACAATTAAATACATATAAGGCATGAAGATAGGGGGAAAACGTATATTACAACAAATTAATATGTAGCTCTAATGGCAAAATTAACCATAATGAATCTAAACAAAATTATAATTATTATTTAGCAAACTCCCACCAAAAACAGTGGTATAGTGCGACTCGATCAAGCAAGAAACACAATTTCCTCTCAGAAGAACTTGAGTGCACTACACGAACATAGAGCTAGTATTGACCACTACACGAGTCACACTATACTACTGTTTTGGCAGGTGTTTGTAAATTAATAATTATGATATATAAATATTTCCACAAACTAATGGTAGATTCTAGAAATTTTAATTATTAATCCACATAAAAAAATTATACTGTAAAATTTCACTCCAAAAATCATGCTGAATTAAAAAACATATTTAGTTATTACCTACTCATAATAGAATGTCGCTTTTGGATTAAATTATATATAAAAAGTTTGCAAAGGAATAATGATTTCTGCAGACATGTCAAAGCATTTAAACTTAACAAAAACTTTATTTTTCTTTGTTTTTCAACACTTTTCAGAACAGGTTAAATAGGGTATTTTGACACTATAGATAAGACAGGACAACCTATAAACTAAAATAAAATTATTATCTTGCTTGACTAAACTTGATTAAGTAAGACACAAAATTTATGTTCATTAATTTATTTTTATAAGAGTAAATTGTGTCTTGCTAGATCAGGTCGCACAATACTAATATTTTGGCAGGAATAATGTTTTATTTCTGTTTTGATATGATTTTTTGCAAAGTAACACTTGATTCTAACAATTATCTTAAAAGGGAATAATATCCATCAGATCAGCTGATACAAAAAGAATTAGATATGGACATAATTTGGGTATGATGTTAAAACATAGTTCAGGTGGTGGGTACAATGCTAAAGATTGCACTAAACTATCTGATATTTGATATAACAGATAAAATTAGCTCTAGTGTGTCTGTGCCTTTATTTTGGTTAATCTATGTGCACATATGCAAAATATGTTTTTTTTTCTAATACAATACTAGCATTACAATATTACTTTAATAAGGCATCAAGCTATTGAATGCAGATGATAGATTGCATAAGATGATTTTACTATGAGTAGTTCTGAAATATTACAATAATGACAATCAAATAAAATCTTAAAATTTTGTTAGCCTTGACTTGACTTTTTTTTGTTAAATACTTTGGGGCAAATATAAACAGAAAAATAAAAAATACAAAATAGAGCAGAATACATTTTTTTTACATAGAACACCTTTACTTGAGCAGATTTTTTTAAAATACTTTAGGGCATTTTTGTTAAATACTTAGGATTACTTAAATAGTTAGGGCTTTTTTTATTAAATACTTTTATGGTAATTATAAACAGATAAATAAAAAGTACAAAATAGAGCAGAATATAATTTTTTTCACATAGAACATAATTCTAAAAATTACAAATTTACAAATTATAGAATAACCATTTTTTTTATAATTTGTCAATAACAGTTTTAAACCACTGCAATTTTTATCATATTATTTAACCTACATTGACTTTTTATATACAATGAGATCTCTTTAAGTTGCAATTCAGTGATCTCATTGAATGATTTATAAACAAAAGAAAATAATCAAAATAATAACCAATTTTATATTGCATTTATTGAATAAGGAGGAATAGGAAATTTAGCACATACACAGTATGAAACTTTAGAAGGTGTTCTTGTAGGACTTGTATGTTGGTGCATGTTAATCATATCAAAGAAACAGGATTTATCAGTAAAATTTTATGCAGTTTTTAAATTGTATGTATTGAAATAGCCTTAGGGTATTGTCAGATAGATTTGTTTCAGTGCAACCTTAACAGAACAAGGAGAAAGTGGGCTAAATAGGGCTACAAACATAATCCTATAAAGTTAGTAGCAAGTAATACAATTACACCATGCTTAATACTTGAATAAAATAAGTACATACAACCACTACAATACTTGTAAATTTTACTCTTACTGGTTATTTCGCCATTGGTTTCTGTATGAAAAAACATAATGTAATAAATAATACTATATAAATACTGTATTACTACATATATTAAGTATATTAAATGAATAAAAAAGAGTAAAGTCACACTCATATCGCGCAAGAGGTAGGCAGAGGTACTATATTACTGCATAATACCCACCCAGGATTAGCTGACAATATTATGTCCCACGACTTGACCGGTCCACGGAGTCTATGACAATATCAGGTACAAATCTAATCTCAGACAACATGTTTTTCAGAAAAACTGAAAATACAAGTTGTCCTACCAGGGAATCAAACCCAGGACCTTTTATGGCAAACTCAAACACAGACTGCGCTTGACCACAGAGGTGATAAAAATGAATTTTATTAGCATATTAAATAGCTTACTCAGTAACACAAACTCTACATTGTAAACTGTTTGAGATTGTAAAAGCAAATCTGCTTGCCTATATTATGCTACTTTATGCATATAAGCTAATAGAGTTCTCAGCATAAATAGACTGCCACTAAATATTTTATCTCATTAAAATAAAAAAATAATTCAGTTGGCCAGACAAAAACATAACTCTAACTTCATTCAGTCTTGGTATGCTCAAAGAGAGTATAGAATTGCTGAATAGAAAATAATTTCATACGTCAAGTTTTGATCATTGAATAGGTGAGATTCAACATAAGAACAAGAAATAAGATGGTGGTAATATTCTTAGCTTGACTCCATAATGATACCTATCTGTATATCACTACACACTACAAGGCACAGAAGGTAACAGAAATTCAGTTGGTAGCCTCGCTTCTGTGCTTTATCTATAATACCTCGATGGTTTTGATAGTGAATAAGATTTTTAAAAATACTTGCTTTACCTGGAGGAGGTGAACTATTTCCTTCTTGTCGTAGTTCTACTTCCAAAACCTTTAACTGGTGATACTTGTTCTGCATAAGCTTAATAATTTTCTTTATAAACCCAACATAATCTGAAATTAAGTAACGTAAACATTAATTTTGAAAATTCACACATATTTGAAAAATATTATATTTGACAGTAAAAACCAATATAATCACAACTTTTGAAAATATGAGTATTAAAGATAAATATAAAATGTTGCACTTGTTTATTTATTTTACTTATTTACCTTACAAAGAAAATTAAAACATCGTCAGGAACATATCCTAATAGGTACTAAGTTGCGACAGTTGTCAATTATGCCGCCATATTGTGTACAAACCCATGTCATGTTTTTCAATAAAATAACCTTATAGAACAAGTTGCCCTTGTCGAGAATCAGACACTGAATACTCTTGACCACAGAGGTGAAAACAGTTGCAGTAATCTTCACCAATACCAGTGCCTGTGAATTGATTGGTTTATATAAAATAGAATACCTTTTGGAAAATCTTGAGGACTAACAAGTTCACGGAAAAATGCTTGTGCTTCATGTGGACAGTCATTCAAAGGCACCACAGGTTTGAACCAAAATCTTAGTGCTCTAGCTTCTCGGGTATGACTGCCCGTTACAGCTGATACTAAATATACACAGAATTCTAGCTGGGCATGACATGGTTCTGTTACCCCGTTTTCTGTAAACAACAAATCTATAATGAAAATTCTATTCGATAAATGTATTTCATTTCTCTAGGAAAATATCGCAAACAATAATTAAAATAATATCCCTTAAAATGAACACAAATTGATCTAGTCCCAGATTAAGTAAATAACATGCTTGTATTATGGGTGCTAGTAAGTAATATTTTAATAGAGAGAAATACTTATTATTATTTATATTTTTATTACTATTTTTATTTTAATAGAGAAAATACCAAAATGAATTAAATAAACAGTCAGATATGGAAATACAGACATCTATGTTCACTACACAAATGCCATTACCTGTTGGGAATTGAACCCAAGTCTCATGGTTGGTTGGTGATGTTAGGCAATACAAAATATACACCGTTTATTATGTCACTTAACAATTAAATTATCTACAAGGATGGCTTATTAAAAGTCTCTTTCAGGCAACATTATGTATAGAAGCAATAATGATATAATTATATACAGGATAGTTATTATGGCAAAAATAATTTATTTTGGATGTGATGCATCTTGATCACACAAAACTAATTTCTATTTTAGTTTAGAAGTAAAAGCTTGATAAGACACGTTGAGTTCTTTTTAATAGGTGCAGAAGTGGTTACAAAACTGAATTTGCAAAACTTTTCATAACAGGATACACACTATTCTTACAGTTTAATAGCTGTGCCCTCAACTTTGTCCACATTTTTAATTATTTTAATTGATACATTTCTAAAATAAAAGTAGCCTTAACCATTCCTGTCTACTCAGCTCAGCTGAGCTGACAGCTGTCTGCCAGTGAAAGTTCTGTTAAAATCAGTTCAGTCATTTCAGAGATTAGTAGATACAAACAGAAAGACAAAAATTAAAAAAATAAATTAGTTTAGTATATTATGTACTTTCTAAACTCGCATATGCATTTAGTAAAAAGAGGTTATTTTAATATTACATACAGGCGCTCCAATTTCATTTATTTGTATATAGATGGTAAACATTTAAGTAAAGGCTGAAAAATCCACTAAATTATGGGAAGATATCAAATAACCAATCATATAAGTTCTGCCTAATATTTAGTTTAGCATATATAGTTGTTACCACTAATTTAAATTCCTATAAGGATATTTTGTAGTTAAATAATTAATATCAAATATAAAAGCCAAATATATAAATTGTTATTTACCATATACTTTTTCCTTGTTAATAATAATTCCTGTATGATCACCTCCGGCAACATGAATTTTATCACTAGCCTGAGCTTCCACAGCTTTCCTTTCCACTACTAATATTGTAGAAGTAGCAGTTTTACTTTTTGGGGTCATAATCACCTTTTCTTCTATATCAGTCATGGTGATGTAGCTGTAACAGATGTTAAGTCTCACACAAGTAACCAGTGATCGAATTAAGCTGAGGTCATGAGACAATAATTGTTAATGATGACTCATATTAAAATTATTCACTCATAAGATGAAGATAATTTATGTACAGTATATGAGGTAGATTAGATAGTCTATATTTTGAGATACTTAGTAATCAATCCATATTGAACACACACAACTTGGTTACCTAGTTATATTGTTTATTCGATCAAACAAATACATAATATTATTATCCGATCAACATGTAAACTATTCAATAGATTTAAAATTACCTGATTTTTGTATATAAAAACTAAAAATATGGTTATTGCAGAAAACAAACTGACCACTGTAAACAACAATAATTATTTATAAATCTACAAAGATACAACTTTACAAGTGATAGCGGAATGTACGTATATCGTGAATGATAAAATTGAAAACTAAAAAATTGTTTTGACGATTATTGACAAGTTGCTGAATTGTAGAATTGTCAAAGTAAAGTCAATTCCCATTTGACATAAATTGACCTCGCACAGACTGTAAAAAATAGTGAAAACAAACCCTTACCTATTATCTGCAAACTGCTATGTATGAATGCTGAATGAAGGTTGAATGCAATGGATATTCAATGTGGGAGTACCTACATTACCTAATCATTATCTATTACCTAATCATTATCTAGAGTTTATATTTTTTTTAAAGGTTTGATGTTATATGTATAAAACAATAATTCAGTTTATTGCATCGCATGTATCAATTCCACGAAGTTTATGTTCTGCGTGTCACAAAATATATTAACACGATGAAGCTATAACTATCTGAAGATTATAATATCCTATCTGAGATAATCATCACCATCCTCATTCTCATAGGGCCAGCTATTTTCGTTTCACAAAGCTGGCTTATTTGATTTTGTCAACTTCACAAAACTAATATAAAGAGTGATTGGACAGGTTATTAGAAATATATAAAAACACTAGGTATTCACGATAACAAGGACTGTTAAGAAAGTAATCTTCATAATAACTTTAGCATCATAATTAATTCTTATTTTTAAAAAAAGGGCAGATATATTTTGCTGAAGTAGTTAAGTGAACATGGTTTTTCATATGGTGTTGTCTACAGAAAAGAAATAGAATGCCACCGAAATAGTTCTTTCAATAAAAATATCAAAAACTTATTGGTACGAAGTTCTTCATTTATACAGAAGTTTTCTTGGCGAGACTATTAATATTCTAGCTCGCATTTGACTTGATCTATGTTTACTTGTCTAATCATATAATTTATATATAGTTGTGCCAACACTGTTTTAAACATGTTGTATCATATTTTGACACCAGTGCTGCCAACTCAGCAATTTTACAGCTAGATCTAGTAGCTTTTAGTTGGTGACCGGCAGCTGCAATCTAATAAAAACACAAATATAAATGCTTAAACCTGAAAATATGGTCATCAATTCTATGCTTGTAACCGGTCGGTGTTGGAAGGGAAATTCCCGTTTCCTTTATTAAAAAACTAAATGAGTTTGGTAACTCTGAACTCAATTCTCTGCATTAAAAACTCCCTCAAATAAATTATAAATGCTGCTATGACTACATACATATCTGCGGGGTAGGCTGAAAGTATCGAGTGCCAAACGTCACGATCCATACCCACCTGCCTAGCTTCCTCCTCATACATCAATCTCTTCATGCATACACGCCGGTTGCGGAAACTTTTGACACCACCCTCGGATAATACACGAGCTATTTGTTCGTGGAATGTCAACCTAGGTCTCCTCAGATACTTACATCCATCCACGTTCACATTGTACATCTGCTTTGTCAATCTTTCGTCTTTCATTGTTTTTACATGACCAAACCACTGAAGCATGCCTTTTCTCATTTTTACACCGACACTTTCTTTCAATCCCACTCTTTCTCTGATCACACTATTACGAATGCGGTCCGAAAGCGTTACTCTACAAATATTGTGGAGCGCACGCATTTCGATAGCATTTATCCTACTCTCGCTTCGCAAAGTCCTTTTTTATGATATTAGAAGGCAAACAAGCAGACAGATTTCCCGACGGCAAGAAATACACGCCGCCTTTAGACATCAAAGGTGGAAATGGTGCCTTGCCAACCTGAGGCTGGAATGGTAAGCCTTTTGCGTGAATAAGTTTACCGGCTACCCTACCCTCCAAACCAGAACACGACAATGTCTCGACATTGTCACTGACGCTATTGTGGCAGGAATAGGTAAAGCGGTGGTACCAATCCAGGCGAATCGTTGCAAGATTCTACCACCTAATCAATGTCACGGTGTTGGTGACAATAGACCTTGTGCTCGCCTCTTACAAGCTACCTGGTGGAAGGCAGTTGGCTTATTCTACAACGGAACCCGTACCAACACGGGGACCTTATTTTACTATTAATAATTTCTTATCGTAGCTAAAAATCATCTTCCCTGTGATTGCTAAATTTCTTAACAGTGATATACCTATAAATACCAAAGATAGATAGCGGTGGTTACCGTTAACAGATTACAGTCTGAGATCTCCCAGTTATAGTAGAAAAAATCTGGTATGATTTTTGATCTAGAATAAACTAACTAACCTACTTACTTAACTATACATATAATAAATATGTAGAAGGGTCAATTATGTACATTGAAAATATTGAAAAAATAAATAGCAGGGGATGTTACTGGATCGATACCAAATCCAAATATGTGATTAAAAATTTTTTGACTGTCTGTCTGTCTGTCTGTATGGTAACTAACGGTTTAATTTCGATGAAACTTGGTATAATTATAGCTTATTATCCTGGGCATAAAATGGGATACTTTTTATCCTGCAAAAATACGTATAAAAAATAAATCTTAATTTTTCAGTTCAACATTGCTACGCTAAGGCAGTACGAAGTTTGCCGGGTCAGCTAGTATTTCATATATTTCGATAATACGCATTATTTGCCGTTTTCATAGGTAATGGTACGGAACCCTTCGTGCGCGAGTTCTGCTCGCACTTGACGGATTTTTTAAGTATTTTCGGTACAGAATTCACTCTTCTATATCTAATACCTTTAAACGAGCAATTCTTCTATATTGTATATATATCAACGATCTCGGAAGCGGCTCCAACGATTTTAGGGGGCGACAAGTTGATCTAGCTAGATTTTATTTTCAAAAACTATCGTTTTAATCGTGTTTTTAAAAACAATATCATTAGAATTCAAAGCTAAATTTCGCCACCATTAACGAAATTAAAATAGCTCGGTCGGGAAATCGGGCGCCTTAAAACGCAGGAAACCCGGGTTCAAATCTCGGTCCGATTGTTTACATTGTTTTTTCTCTTTTTATACTATTCATATTCCATCAGTAAGTAATTTACATAGTAAAGTTATACATAAGTAAATAATATAGCGCATTCCAGAGGTGTGGTAGTATATCCACGACTCGTAAGTCCAGTAGATATACTAGAACACCCACTATTAGCCAAGGTACTAGGGCCCTGATGT
>DVZL01006492.1:0-11330 GCA_018236625.1 Lasaia peninsularis | reverse complement strand
CCACAGGCCAATGACGCATCTGCAACATCTATGGTGTTTATTAATCCACGTTTTTCTCTTAACATCAGGAGACACTTGTGCCTGTTCGCTGTCTTATCCTACAGACAGCAATCAGTTACAGTTATTCGTTTTTTGTCAATAAAAGCATCACTTTATTTAACTTTTTTTCTGAAGTCATCGATGAATTCAACGTAATTATTTCAAGACTAAAGCTACTTCCAATAAGTATTCATTTTTACTAAACATTTATTACTAACCACTAGTCAGAATGTTATTTTCCCATATCCAGTAAATGCGCTAATTTTAATATGTGCTATAATACCGTAGTAATTATTATGAATTCAAAAATTCAAATATTAAGTATTTATTTATAAGAAAAAGCAGATGAATTTTTGATGTTGAAAATAATAAATATAATCAAAAATGGTAATAGCAGATACGCGATCATCTAGAGTTAACCGTAATGTAAGTTGCATTAGTAAGCGTTAGGTATCTAAAATATTTTAATATAATATCATTTTTTCAGATTGGCGTGAATTATCAACCTCCTACAACGGTACCTGGAGGTGACTTAGCTGCATTGCAGAGGGCAGTAGTAATGGTTTCCAATTCTTCTGCTATCAAAGTTGCATGGGAACGACTCTGCAAACAATTTTCCCTTATGTATTCTAAGCGTGCATTCGTACATCATTTTCTTGGAGCTGGATTAGAAGAGGCAGAATTCAGCAACGCCTTACAAAATATAAAAGCATTATCCAATGACTATAAGGAAATAGAATCATAAGTTTGGTAGGTAATGTACATTATATTTTTTCATTAATTTTAACCAACATCTACTTGCAATTACGTCCACGTAAAATTATTATCAAT
This sequence comes from Lasaia peninsularis, assembly GCA_018236625.1. Classification (NCBI taxonomy): domain Eukaryota; kingdom Metazoa; phylum Arthropoda; class Insecta; order Lepidoptera; family Riodinidae; genus Lasaia; species Lasaia peninsularis. The sequence continues at coordinate 10,460 of DVZL01006492.1, read as the reverse complement.
TCGGCTTGTAAGTGCTGTTTTTTTAGACTTTATATTGCACCACCTTATTTATTATTTATTAAAGCCCTACCAATAAGTTATTACAATATTTGTTCTAATTCGTTTACTATCTTATTACAGTAGGATTAAGTTTAAGCGTAGTCATCATGTTGCTGATCAAATAAAATAGCCTCACAACACCGCAACACCGTTTAATTGATTGCAGAAATTTTGTTGACTGACTTTGACATTTCACTGTCAAATCCGAATTCGAAGTAACTGAAGCTTCACGGACTGCACTGCAGTCTGCACCAATAATATTGCACCGACTTTGAAGTTTCAAGTGTTTTGATTTCCTAATATATAGTTCTTACTTCTTAATTCTTATGTTTTTTCAGCAGTTGTGATTATAATGAGAAATTGTTTGCTTTTATAAAAACAGGGAAATAAACACTTTATGTATTTAATTTCAGTATTCTTACAGGAAATATTAAAAAATTAATTAGAAATATCGCCGATTTGTAAGTGTTAAGATATTTGATTTATTTCATTTGCAAAATTGATTTTTTATTGAAGAAAATTGTAATTTATATTAGAGTTAAATATGTTTTTGGTTTGTTTCAGGTAGGTAGTAAAAATGTGGAGTGTTGCGCAATTATATAGATGTTCGAACCACTTACGAGTAAATTCAAGTAGATTACTTGTTACAAATAATGTCGGCCGTGGTTCAAGACAGCTTATTACAAGTACACATAATAGAAATACAGTAGGATTAAGTAAGGGCTTGAAGGTAAGAAACCAAACCTTTTGATAATTAGACTTAGATAATTTCTTTGTGAATCTGATTATATTGCCTTTAATGTTCTTTTATAAATTATAGTGACTTGCAGTCGAAAATAGTAAAAAAAATATTGGAATGAAATGCACAATAGATGTACCGTTACGAAATTGTTACTAAATTGAGAATGTAACTAAACTGAGAAATTGTAACGAAGTTGAGAATGTTAGGGTTAGATTACACATGTAACAAAAAAATCATAAGTAACTGAATAGGCAGATACTTATAAAATGAAACTAATATACGCAATTCAAAATGACAAACATTTTTATAATATTATTATCAATTTCAATCAATATATAAACAATACGATCTTAGTTTTGCTAGTGCAAATGTAGTAATAATGAGTTAGCTGAATATTGTCTCCACTTATCTCTTCTCTTGTTCATTTCTACAGAGCTTAAGATTTTTTTTAATTTTCTCGACGTGTTTCTTCCCCTCTTCTTCGTATTTAGTTAGATTACCTGCTTTTAATTTTTCTCTATATTTTTTTGACGCTCTGCGGCGGCATACAATACTCAAAAAGCTTTAAGTCGGGATGAAAGGTACTCCACTGATATAGAGAGGAGAGAGTGTGTGCTGGGAATAGAGTGAATTGAGAGTTGGAAAGGCTATTTCAGATGAGGTTCTAAGTCGGAAAGCTCGACTAGCTCTGCATAATTTTTTATTTACACCAACTTTATTACATGGAAGAGAGAGTTGGGTATGTCAGGCAAAGCATGAAAGTAGAATAAACGCAGTTGAAATGAGATTGCTACGTAAAAATGCAAAAGGTATGCTCCACTAGTTCGTACATGTTAAAAGAATGGCAGATACTTCATATACCTTGACTGACAAAACAAATATACATGTGGAAGTCTGCAGGTACTACTCAGTAGTATCCAAGGGTGGGGTTCAGATTCTCTGAAATTTGTATTTATATTTATGGGTTTGTATGAAAAGGGTAATGAATGTGGATGAAGCAAGGTAGGCTTGTTAGAACCTTGGCGCTTGAAACTCGTTGTTCTTTGCTTTCCCCGTAAGGGACCTGGCGTGATGATGAGTAAGTAAGTAGACAAGAAAAATAACTAAGTACTACGACGCTGTAAGTATGAATGCGGTTATTTTTTGAATGAGCTATCATGTACCAAATCAAAACGCAAACACACTGATTTGGTACATGAAAGGTCATTTAAAAAATAACCACAATCAGTATTTACTGAATAACGCTCACCTATTTTAAAACAAAAATTGTAAGGTTGACGTATTTCACCGGTTATCTTACGTAGTGCTGAGTTAGAGTGTAAAAGACGATATTGTGACTAATTTTCCGAAAGAGATGGCTAGTTAGTTGTAAGACAAAATCGAAAGAGAGATAATAAAAAAAATTGTAAAATGAATTATAAAAAAAAAAGAATAAACAACTTAAATCATATTTTTTTCGTCGTGAACTAAGCTTTAGGATATCACAGTTTCGTTATGTAACGAAATGTTTCGAAACTGAGCAAACAATCCTGAGAAATAATAACTTACTTGTTTATTATTTTAATCCTTCTAAGTATTCCAAAGCACACTAAATAATTGGCCCGTAATAATAAGCTACATGGTTAGCAAAATAAACTTACCGGAGACTGTAAAAGCACGTAACTAACCCTGATACATTTTTTTGCCAAGTAGCTAATTTTCACATTTCGCCGACTTCACTCCGAAAACAAGATTGCTGCTGAATGAGGTACATTTGGACAGTACATGTTACAGTATTACAAGCCAATCCCGATAGCAGTAACCGCCTCTTTGAGTTTCGTTCAACGCATAAACGTCATCACTAACCCTGAGGTACGAAATTATGAAAAATCGGGACAAATTTAAATTCACACGATTTTTATAAAATTATCCCTGTTTTGGAAGCAAATTATCCCTGTAAAGGTGAGAAAAATTATATAATTTTAAAAAACAAAAGCTTAAAGCGCCGCGAGACATTTCAAATTTGTATGAAAATATATTTCATGGTTTCCAAAACGAATCATTATTTTAGTCATACACGGTATATATATAAAAAATAATATACAATTATAATACTTAGAATAAGCACACTATTTATAGTTTTGAAACACTTCAAAATATAAATAAAACTTGAAGTAAGTTCATAAAACTCTCGGGGACCAGTCCCATGTACACCTATTCTGCATTTCACCCACTAACTTCTAAAACAATTATCACAACAATTAACACAACTTAACACATGAAATACTCGCAGAAGACTGATAATAATTTTGATTAAAATACAAAGAGGCCGCCCAAGGAATTCCCCTGAAGATTAACAATTTTCTAAAATATTCTACGTATGTACCTACGCCCGTGTTGATTCTCGGTTTTATTTGTGTCAGTCAGTGCTTGCAACACTCATGTGCTGATTTGGAGAGTAGGGTAGCCGGTAAACTTACTTGTACAAAAGATTTATAATCTCGACTTCAGGTTGGCAACGCTTTATTGCTTGGTGTCTATGGGTGAAGTTTATTTCTTACCACAAGGATTTTTTTCTGTTTGTTTGCCTTCATGTTGTTTACATTTGTTGCATTACCTCACCGAACAACAAAAAATCTTTTTGTGCGTTATTCGAATCTGCAATGCATGAATCTTAAAAACGGATTTGTTTACTTCGCCACTACATCAAAAAGCGCGCCGCCATAATCCGCGACATCTGTGGCGCTGACGCAATTGTACCTATGTGTAGCAATGCTGTTTGCACCTTTGTGACCTACCTGCCATATGATCGACGAGGTCGATGTCCTTGAATTTATTTTCTAATGACTTTGCATACAAAAAACGAGGGATATTTTGGTAAAAAATTAAGTCGCATTTTTTCTTGTAGATAAAGGTAGTATAACATGGTCTGGTTACCCTCTTTCAATACTGCAGGTGACCAAATATACATCCGGTATAGGGGTTTGTGACGACGCCGCCATTTGGTGGTAGAATAATATTCAGGTTAAAAAAAATGTATTGTTACTTTACCAAATTCCACTCGATCAAACACGACACACAACTCAATCTCAATGTACTATTTCACCTCAATCGAAACATCTTTAGGAGCACTAGATTGCATTCCATGACTAGAGCTACTTGCTCTACTACTGTTTTGGCGGGAAATAATATGTACTCAGATTGCTAGGTTATTGTTACATGTCAGTCTAGTTATTAGTCCAACCAAAGGTGGAAATGGTGCGTTGCCAACCTGGACGGTAAGCCTCTTGCGGGAGTAAGTTTACCGGCTACCCTACCCTCAACAAACCAGAACACGATATTAGGGAGGTCAAAAAAATATGCCCCGGCTCAGAAGCAGCTGTATTAGGAACAACCAAATTAACGCTAAGATGACTCTGTGTATTTCCAAACAGAGATATCAGGAAGCGCGTCTGTGGCTCGTACGAAAAATACACACATAAGGACTTAGTTTCTTAGTCTGCTATAAATATGCCATAACGACACTCGCGCCTTAAGGTTGTATCTGCCTTCTTGTAAGTTTTTAAGGGATTTTTAAAGGTACTCATACAAACAAACTGATTTCTAGGTAAGTAAAACACGTAACTTATAAATGCCAAAAGAGATAGTGGTATTATAGCGTACCTAGTTAAGATTTTCAGGCTTTTCTGTGTTTAGGGACTAAGGCCCTCCAAACCAGAAGTTACTGCTATAAAAACTATATTTTTTATTGTTATAAAATAAAACAGAAAAAAACAGATTTTATTGCTGTCACAGCATCCATTTATTATACAAACAAACATCGCTTATGTTTTTCTAGAAAATTCAGATCCGATAGTATAATTTCCATGTACCAAGAAAATTGTTCATGAAAAAATATACACGCTGCTGATACAGTAGTCATTTAAACGACTACAGTTCCCACAGTAGTCATATTATATAGATTACTTGTGACAATAGTCACAGAAAACTATTGACACAAGTCATATAAAAGCTACTGTTGGTACTATACTCGGATTAAAAGCTACTTCCGACATAGTAGTCACATTAAAAAATACCACATACACAGTAGTCACTTATACGACTTCAGCTTTTACAGTAGTCATATAAAAAACTACTCCTGCATAGTAGTCACTTAAGAAACTATTAAGTACATGGGACGTAAACCAAAAACATTGTCGAGGTCACATCGTGCGTTCTTAAAGGTACAGTGACACTGTTGTTAAAAATGTTCATCTCTTTTTGTATAATAGCGGGGAAAGATTGCGTCAACTAGTTTTTATCATAATGTATATATTGGTCCAGTTAGTTTCTAGAAATTAAAATATACGCGAGCGAGATCATGAGATTAGGAAAAGGCGATATTAAAGATTTGACAAATGCAACAAATCCCGGTGTTTCAACACTTTACTGATTTTATTTGACAAACAATAGTACCATCATCCATAGAGAAATAAAATAAGAAAAGTGTGGATACTAATCTTCTGCTCGACGGAGTCGAATTAGCGGGAGAAACGTAGCTACTTTCTGATTACTTTTTAAATTTGTATTATGCTTAACTATAGCTTTTGCGTACGGTAGTTTTTACTTTACGGTAAACTTAACCAATATATTAATAAAACACGGTCTTATATCAAGCTATATGTTTGTCAAACCCAAATCACAATGTGACCCCGTAGGCAGTGTGTGAAAAATAAACTTAGATTATAAAAGGGATAGTCTACACGTTGCGTTCTTGGCGTATAGCACAACCATGCACGTGTAAACGGTCCGTAAGACTAGAAAACTGTCACAATCTCAAATGCGGTTACACAATGTGCGTTACGAAAATTAAGTTTTACAGTTTTTACACAACAATTACAACATTAAACGAAATCCATAATAATAATGAATAACAAATGCTTCACAAACTTAAGTTAGAACGAAAGTGCACGTAAAATGTGCAACTCTTTTCAGTCGATTATTCGGAAGGTATAATTAGTACCCCTCGTAAACCTCTTTCGACTTAGAATCGTATTCTAGATCCAACCAAAAATGTGTGAAACTCGCATACGTTATATGTGTTTTTACTTGTGTTTTTGTTACTACATGTGTGTTTTTTTCTGCCATTTTAGTCTGAATTCCCTGTAGAATAGATCATCGGCTTTTCTATCTAGCAGCTCACAAGCGTAGGTTAAGTAGGTCATTAACAACAACAAAAAAGGCAGGGCTGTAAAATAACAGGGATACATATCGAAAACGAAACCGGTGGGCTATTTGAAGAATAATTTGTAAAAATTAGATACCTTTTTTTATGTCGAGAGTAACTTAACGATTCGAAGTCGAAAGATGTTCGTGCTAGGGCACAGGTTTATAATTTTAGTATTGGAAGGCAGATTAGCAGACGGATTTCTTGATAGAAATGCAAGTCACAGATCGTCCAAGGTCGAGGATGTTAAAACAACAAAAAGGGTAGAATAATTTGAATATTGCTTTTAAATTTTAACCCGATATTAAAAATTACATGGTTTGGAATCAGTGCTAAAAACTGACCCAATTCTGATAGTGATCGAAGTTGTTATGGAAATCAACTTGTATCCTAAGTATTTAATAACTAAAAAAATATTTGTCAACAACTCAAAATTTACAAAATGGGTTAATAAGCATCACTAAAATTAACGTTTGATGTCTCATATCAAAAAACGGATATGAGTGGGAACTTTAAAACGTGAAATATTGTGTAAATATTACCTCTAACGAGAAGTGTTTTCACTTTTGAATCGTAGATTCAAATAATTTATATTTAACGGGTATCAAAAAACTGACCTTTACAACTACCATGTAACAGGTTTATAAAGATCAACTTACACACACCAACTGTGTAAAGAGGCGAGAGAGACTACTTATATCAAATTTAACTTCTTAGATACTTTTTGACTTTTAGTTTATTTTTTTACGATTCATAAGCGGAAAAACTTCTTTATTGTGGTACTGCTTCATCAGTCATCAGCGAATGAAAATGGCCGAGCGCAAAATGGCAGCTGATTAATTACTGACTTAATAAATTTTTGTGGAATTAAAATGAGTAACGTCTTTGTCTAATACGCTTACGTAAAAAAAGAAGGAATGATTTGAATATTGCTTCTAAATTTGAACTATAACTTTCAAAATTCAAAATTAGAATTATATTTTTAAGTCCAATGTTCAAATTTAGTATGTCATATAATTTTATTCATGTTTTTTTAGCCTAAAGGCTTTCATCGGTTCTAACATCATAATGGTTCATATGACCAACCGCTTTTACATATTAATATTATTCGGGTTGAAATTATGTTATCGGTGAAACGACATTTAAAAATCTTGAACATTAAAACACAAATTTCCCGTATAAACTGACCACTGCATAGCAATTACATTTTCAGAAAAGATTTTATTTTTTTATTATCATTGGTCGAATATCGTTGTCCCTATTATAAGTTATTTTATAAACAAACACTTGCATAAAACCTTGTCATCAAATATTTTCTGTATGGTTGTATTAGAAATATATTTAAAAACTTCATAAACTAAAAAACCGCAACTTGTCATGTTCAATATCAAATGTAAATCCATAACTTTTTCTTTTTTTTTTTCAACAAAAACCAGCGTAACGTCTCTTCATTTATTCAGCCACGTAATTGTCGACATATCCAAATGTATATTTTTTTATTACCAAGAAGCAACTGACCGTGTTCATTTTAAATGCGCGATTTTTTCTAACTACATTGATAAGATCTCTTAAAAATACTACCTCAGAAAAAAATCCTGAAATCCTTAAAAGATTTTTTTCGACATGTCAATTGCTGTGTACGTCGGACTCTTACAACGTCACCAGGCTAGTGGGCGAGCAAAGTGGTCAGCCAGAGTTTACTTGGGTGGGGCTAGTTGCAATCCTCGGCTTAGTGCGGGGTCGTGATTGTCAAGGGAGAAAATCGTGGCAGTGTTCCGCCTTGGGCTGAACACGTGTCTTTGAAAGTATTGCAAAAAGTCATGACTTGAAATCATGAAAAAAGTCATGAATTTTAAATTAATTCTTTTAACTGTTTTTTTTTTAATAATTTTAAGAAACAAATCTCACTAATGTAAGGGAACCCGAAGTAAGTAAATGAAAATTATATGCTTGTGTTATGGATGTTAATCAACGATACCAATATAAAAATATCCGGAGACAAAAATATAGCTATATTACACAATGCCTGCCCCTGACGGAAATCAAACCCGAGTCCCGTCCGTGATGGGCTTACCAACGGTCAAAATCTCAAAAGTATGTAAATACTTCAGTCAGTTACTTCTTATATAACAATGCAAAGATACCATCTTCCTTTTCTTTAATAATCTTTTAGGCCATAGACAACATTGACATTTCAAGACGTTACACTTCAACAGGGCAATCGACTAAAACGTCAAATAGAACTAGAATTTTATACATGAAGACTCAATTCAGATCTCATTTTGTACAATTTATCACATAAATGTAAAAGAACACGTTTTTTGACTACAGCAGCGACTTACTGGAAGGACTGTACACTGATTGGCAACATTATAATCGGATTTTCTATTTTGACCACAACTACACAATGAAACAAAAACAGGTCCCTTTTATAAATATAAAAAAAGTATACTATTTTGTTTTTGCATTTGATAAATATTTTATTATTATTGATAACAACTACAAATCTATTTCATGAGTATTTAACATTGGATAGGTTAAGTTTCTATTACAAAATATTATCTTCATCATAAAAAAAATTAACTTGGTTACTCTTTTAAATTACACAATATTTTTTATGAGCAGAAAATTTAGACTCATTTAGAACTTATAGAGACTAGGAATGGCCAGGCCAGTTAAGAATATGTCGAAAGCCGAAAAATAATTTTGCCAATCTTCACCTAAAGGTACGTTAATCCAAATACATTGAAAAAATAAACACTCTGTATTCATCACACGTACATCAATACAAAACTAACACATATATAGATCCGATCCTGTTCCGATATTTGCATGGACATTAATCGACTTAAAAATACGTAATACAACATTTTGAGTAGAAAAACAAACAAATAAAATGAGATCAGTTAAAGGTCCACACAAATATTAGTACGGGTTTAAAAGGCGGGCTTTGAAGCTCAATGTTATTCCGTTTCAAGAAATGCTGAGTGCTCGGTATCAAGTCGAGAAATATGGCTCAAATTGAGTAAATAATAGATGGCGCTATAATTAATTAAATACAATAAAAATAATAAGCAAAGGATTCACGTCACGAAGCGACTTTTTACTCTTATTAGCAAATGTATAGTAGATATAAAAAAAAAATATGATTGTACCTATGCTTAAATAACTTTTTTTTATTTGCCCAGCAAAACAATACCCTAGACATCCTTTATACTGTTACATACATACTATTTTGCAATGAGTAAATACATATTTATAATTCTCTCGAAATGATTTGTCATTATAATATCTCCTGAAAAGTATGCAGGTCAAGGTTGTGGTGACAACATCTTTTACATCCATAGCTAGTATATTTAAATTTGTAAATCTCACATCAATATACAATACTCGAAATGACTGTTTCTATTTAAAACAGCGCCATCTATTATTTACATACAACAAATATAATTGCTTGTACGCAGATTATAAAACTCGCAGATTGTAAGTCTGCTCACCCATCAGTCAGCATTGCTCAACATTTGTCTTCGTTGCTCAAGCATCTGAGCAGAGTTGCTTGGGCGTGTAGACGGTGGCGTTGGGGTCGAGCGGGGAACCATCGGAGAGCCTCAACTTGGACACTGTGCCGCTGATTGGCGTCACGAACTCAGTTGGCATCACCGCCAACATTTGAACTTTAAGCTCTTCTATCTCTTTCTCTTGTCTGGTTATAACTCCTGAAATAATTTTAAAACTACAAATAACGAATAATGTTGCAAATTCATATTGTTTTTCCGATAATAATTCAAATTCAAAAATTGTTAAAAGTACTAGTCTCATCCCACGTGACAATAAAAAAGCAGCCATGTGCGAGTCGCACACAAAGGGTTCTGTACCATTATCTACAACGTGTAACATAATTAACGCAAGAATCCGAAGTAGTATGTTCAGAATCGTTTACTGAATCAATTTAAATGGTTTCTGATATGTGTTAATTTTTTACAAAAATATGTAGAAATGACACGAATTATGGCCACAAATTCCCTAGATAAACTGGTGAGTAAGACAAACAAGACTCAAGCGTGTTTAATTACGTAGTTTTGAGCATGCATTAGTATGACCATGCATTTTGTATTTACTAAGACAATTTGTATCCTTAAAAAAAAGATGTTTACTTAAAATGTGACTTAAAATCTTTGCCATTATAAATAGGGGAATAATAATACGGCCGAATAAAAAAAACTTAGCGACTGATGATGACATACTCTTTAATAACTTGAGCGGCATGAATTAGAGTAAGCGAAAAATTAACTAAACTAACGACAAATATTGGTTGATATAAAAAACCAAAACGATCTTACAAAAAGTGGGCTGTGATTTATCGATGTCAGATGTTATTATTCTATCCGAGCGACTATATTACTAAGTGAGCGACTACAAATACAGAGCGAGCAACTCCAATATTATATATAGATTCGATTTTTCTGTTTGAGGTGTTACATAACGAACTACTAA
>DVZL01006491.1:0-11331 GCA_018236625.1 Lasaia peninsularis | reverse complement strand
ACATAAGGTCTAACAGCCCGACCACAGGGCAGCGGCGCACCTACAACATCTATGGTGTCTATAGGCCACAGTTGTCTATTACCATCAGGAGACCCGTGTGCCTGTTCGCTGTCTTATACTATAAAAAAAACTATAATATCAATTATAATTAAAGATACAAGTACTTTCCCACATATTATCTACAATAGAAAAATATTTTTGTAATATCCGACCGGTTTCGGTTCTTACTTAATATTTGAAGGTCAGTAATTACAGCACAGACAAATAATATAATTATGATGGTAAGAACAAAGTAATTATAAAATATATTTGATGTAGATTGAATGTCTGTAGTACAAACTGAACGTTTTTTGTCTTCCTCTTTTACTTGCGTTGAAAAGCGATAGCTAATAATATAGTTGTTAAAGATGAATGTGAATGACTGTAGTTACCCGGAGAGACCTAGGATGACGTTTCACAACCAAACAGCTAGCTTAAAGGAGAGTATTCAATGTGGTGTAATCTAAAGAAGTAAGTAGGAATCGTGTCACTACCCTGCAAGGTACCTAGCGTAAGTTTATGTGTTAATTAGCTGTATCCGCGACTTCATCCGCGTTTTTATGTAATTATTATAGATTTTTAAAATAAAATTCAAAAATAAAGTAGCTTAAGCCGTTCCTTATTACATTAGCTATCTGCCAGTGAAAGTCCCGTCAAAATCGGTCCAGCCGTTTCAGAGATTAGCAAGTACTTTTACTGGCCGACAGGTAATTTAATAAGGAACGGCTTAGGCTACTTTTATTTTCTACACTCTATGATTATGATTATGGTCATGATAGTGATTATTATTATTGGATAACAAACATGACGCCACTCTAAATTGTATATAATACACATACTTAATTTACCATCGGCTAATTTCACCGCATCTATTGCGTCAACTCCATCATCTGTGATTTGAGGGTACGCTGCCACGCACATATCAAAGTACTGCTGCAACTGTGCCGCTTGTTTTGTGAGGAGTTCACTGTATGTATCCAATTCAGCAATCTTTTCTGTAAGCCGGCGAGATACCCGACCTGTAATGTTAAAAAAATTAAATAAGTGTAGGTATACATTTTTTTAAGGTATATTGTAAGGTACAGTATAAATTGAAGCATGAAGATCGAATTAGGTAATTTGTTTTTATAAGTTTTTTTCAGTTTTAAAAACATGACGGTGCCAGATATGGCGACGGGCTTACCACCTGTAACGTAATGGGACCTAATATCCTCGGCTAATTGTGGGTACATATATACCTCTACCTCTGTTATTTGGGCGATATATTTTTGAATGAAGTATAATTGACACATCCAGTAAGGTCGTGGAATTCAACATCTATGAGTGATAACCACAAGTATGATATGATAAGAATCGGACTGTGATTTGATGATCCAACTCATAACACCCAACAAAGTTATTTTCTATTTATTTATATTCATTAAGTTATCTGTGCCACATCGGCAGATATTTTATTTCTGTATAAAAGAACAGTTTACTTTTAACAATATGTAATAATATGACAAACCCAGGGACATGCACTCCATAGAGACACATAAGCACTTTTTACGCTTTGAGACAGGATGTGCTCTGATATATCTAATTAAAACTCCGACATTTCACTATCATGATCACATAATCTATGAAACACCGATTATAGATGAACAACCACTCAAATAATTTATGAGTTTATCACCCCCGTTCATCAGTGTTATAATCCTGTACACGCCTGTCCTGTACTGGACAAACACAGTCTAGTAGATAATGTTTCGGACGTCTATTCTGGTAGTCAAGTTTTGAACCCCTCCATGTATCACCGAGTTTTTTATCATTTGAGTACATGTATGAGTGCTTTTAAAACCTAGATTTGTCAATTCGAATTCAGTCTAATCTAGGATGGGCTATAGTTTGTCCCGTAGATTAAGTAACTGACCCCAATAACATATGGCAATCAAACAAAGTAAAAATAAAACTGGTCGGCTTTTTATATGAATAAGTACATGAGTTTTTTCATTTCTAATACTGTAGACGTAGAAAGGAGAGTGAGTGGCTGCGAATAGAGTGAATGGAACATTGGGTAAGCTACTTCAAAGCGAAACGCTGAACTATAGAGCTCGATTTGCTTTGCACTACTAAGTGCTTATCCCAAGGTTGTTTTATGGAAGTGAGAGTTAGGTATGTTAGAAGCAGCATGAAAGTAGGATAAATGCGGTAGGAGTAACGCTCGCTGACCGCATTCGTAACAGTGTGATCAGAGATGGAGTGGGATTAAAAGAAAGTGTCTGTGTAAAAATGAGAAAGGGCATGCTCCGATTGTTCGGTCATGTAAAAAGAATGAAAGATGAAATATTGACAAAACAGATATACAATGCGAAATTGGGTGGATGGTTGAGGTCTTCCCGGGTAGGTACCTACCTACCCGGGAAGACCTCGGTTGATATTTTACGACCAAATCCCAAGCTGGTGTCAAAATTCTGCGAAATCGGCGTATCTGTATGAAGAGATTAATGGACGTGAAGGACGTGACGTGAAGAATCGTGACACTTGGCACTCAGTGCTATCTGCCTACATCACACTGACTTGGCGTGAAGATATGTATGAATGTATGATATATGTATAATACGAATAATGTGGAAGTTTCACCAACGATGAAAAATATAGAATAGACCAATCCTAACAAACAACTTAAAAAACATAAAAAGAGATTATCCAATAAAAATAGTTCAGTTTTATAAATAACACTATTACATGAATGTAAAAACAAGTCTTAAAATTGTTCCTATAATGAATAAATTCATAAATATTCATCAAGTTGGCATTGATAAAGTCATTGCATTGATATTAATAAGACCTTGACCTAGGATCTCTATTCATTTTAATAAATATTTGAATTGGCTCCTCAGTATGGACGCCTTAACAAGTCTTTTATTAACTATTATGTAATAATTATCTGTTTTTCATATGGATAGAATATTAGTTTATTTCCTATACTATTAATTGTTGTCACTTGGTGAAACTTCCACATAATCATATTTTAAACGAGAACACATGTACTTTTACATATATAACTTATAATTGATAATTATTTTTGATATAGCCAACCGGTTTCGTTTTTTACAGCATCATTAGGGCTAAAACTTAAGATAACGCGAGATTTGTGCTCGATATGGCGACAGACTTTGTCTATCACATTTTGGACCCAATATTGTCTGCTAATTGTGGGACATATATACCAATGCCTACCATTTCAAGTATTTAATCAATATATATATTTGTCAGATAATTCAGATAACAAGCACACGGATCTCTAGGTGGTAATCAACCAAGGCCAAAAGTATCAGAAAAGCTATAAATCAACACATGGGTATTACTGCACAAAACTCTACCAGTGGTCTTGTTAGCAAAGACCCATATTATAACCTTTATATTTCCACCCAAAAATTAAAATCAGGGACCTCGTGTATTTAAGTCGGAAGCTCTACAACACCACAGAGACGATCAAAAGTTATTATGAATTATATTTTCTTGTATACATACCATTTGAGCCTGTTGATTGCAAAGATGTGACTGAGCCATGTCTTCGAAGTCCACCACCATTTGAACTACTATCTGAACTAGTGCCATACCCTGATTCGGCCTGAAAAATTATATAAATATTATAAAAAAATTTAATACATTAGACACACCACATTTGACCATCAAATTTGCTCTACGATTCTAATAATCATTCTTTTTTATATCAAATTAGGCTATCAGACTCATGTTTCAACACTACTGTACCATATCCATTAGCTATAAAAATGCTTTATTATTTTAGTAGTATACAGCTTGCAAAGTTTAATTTTAAGCTAATCGTCTGATGACATTAATAGAACTAACCTATAAATAATTAATCCAAGTCTATGTACCAAGATTTATGTATGCATAGGGACATCTGTTGGTTGGTGGAAAATAGCTGAGCAAAGTCTCATTTGTTGTATGGGAGCATGCTTAATACTAGATTTGTATAGTAATTTCCTATATTAATTATCTGTACAATTGCACCATTCCAACTCAGAAAATGCATTTTGTAATGTTGTTTTTGCTGTAGTATATCCATATAGGAACTAATTTTGGAAAAGTATACATATTCTCAATTTCGCTCTTAGCGGCCATTAGTATTTGTTGTTATAGACACAGAAATACATCCTGGTAACAGACAGACAAGCCAACAAATGAACAGTGAGTACTAGCAATAGGGCACCAATTTTACCATTTAGGTACCCTAAAAACTTAAAAATAAATGTTTTGAATTCAGGAAATTTGTAATGTGCATATTTAATCGTTATATTTATTAATCCTAAACATGTTCCTGTTGTATGATTTCAGGAAATTATAAAAAAATGATTGAGCTTTTATCTTTACAACCTTATTTTATATATAGATATTATTTTTTTTATAGATAGATATCAATTTCTTTACTTCAAAAGTTTCTGATAAATGTGACTAAGACTACTAAATCATGATAAAAACTTCAAACAGCATTTGCTACAGATATAATAGATAAGGCATTAGTTAGTCATTATGCTAACATAACACGTGTTTTGTTGATATGAAACCTGTAAATATAGTGAATCAGTCTCTGTTTACTAATATATAAATAAATATAGTAACCAATATTTGTAATACCATATCATATATACGGTTATTGTAAAAATGTCTAATATTACAACAGTATCTTTTAAATTACTTAGAGGTACATCTCTACATTGGGATGTAATTTTATTTAAAAAAAAAACAGTTGTATTAAAATATTACTATTCACTCAAAAAAATTTATTTACTTTCAGAATTAATTAATTACAAACAAGGGAGTATTTTATTTTTTAAATATTGCATCAACACAATTGTAAATTTCCTACTATTTCCTATTTTTCTTACAGGTTTTAAGATATATAGTAAAATTTCATTTTATTAAAATTTACATATTATGTCTAAGCAGATCATAAGTCTGTAAGGCCTGAATATGTTTGATTTTTTAATAACATGCTATAAATTCAAGTACAAAGAGTAGTATTAATACAAAGTAACTTACTTTAAAAGACTCCAATACATCAATCCATTGCTGTTTTTCTTCAGGGTTAGAAGCTCTTAGATACCACACACAATCATTTACGGACACATCAAATCTGCAGTCATCAAATTCATGTGGCTAAAACATTTAAAATGAAGTAGAGTATAAAATTATAAATTAAATCTGGATATCCAAGTCCAGAATTTAATTTCCAATTTCTTATTTTATCTCATTTCAAAGTGACAGTTTACAGTAAGCCTCATAATATTATACCATCTTATAAGATAAATAAAAGCATATAGCGTATGAAACTAATAAAAGTCTCAAGTGTGGTACTCAAAAAATATGCCTTTGAATGATAATAAATATATATTTCAGGTAATGTATTGTCAATATCAAGAGCCTCAGTGGCCTAGTGGTACACTCTTCAGACTTCTATTCCGGTAGTCCAGCATCAAAACTCACCATGTACCAATGAGATTTTCAAGTGATGTTATGGTGAAGGAAAATATAATGAGATAATCAGATAATCTAGAGTTTCCATTCCGGGTTGCTTATTATTCTTACCTATTACAAGATGCCAGACAGGAAGGTTATTTTTTTATTGGACACAGAGGATAGTGATTAATAGGCATAAGCAAATTTTCAATCTAAACATTCTTACCATCAAAATGTTAAAGCTATAATAATTCAGTAGTTATTGTAGGATTATCTAAAATACATAGTACATACAAATCCCAACCTCAAGCACAACAGAAACATTGTCAAAATCATTAGGCTGTATTTTAAAGATTAAATAAGTGTGAAATGCATTTGATGCCTATTTTATCCTATTATGCTTTTTTATCATCATCATTGTGCCATCATTAGTGCAATATTATTTTCACTCTTAGACCTGACACCTCCAGCTATTTATATGATAAAACAGCAGTCAAACAGCCAGTGAAGCAGATTCCTTATTCTATTTAACCTACATCAACATTGGACGAAACATATCCATTTGAAATTTGTTTATTTTGGAGTCCCACAAAAATACATGAGCCAATTTTGACAAATTTCCGTAGTTATAGAAAGTATTAACTTTTTATCCCAAATGCTTAAGTACTTCCCCAGAAAAAGCAGACAAAGCCGCCGTTAACTGGTAGTGTATAATTATTTAGTCCAATTTGATAAGTGTCTAGTTAATTACTTGACGATTAAAATGCAGGTAAAAATCAAACGGTAATGATACTTAAACATTTTCCTTAATTATACAAGTTTCGTAAATAGCTTCAGAAATATTATGTAGATAACAAAAAAATACTAGCATAAGATTTAACGAGACGGCTACAATTACAAGGACGAAATAATATTTTGATTAGTCACAAAGTTGTAAAGAAAAAACAACATTTACCTTGACTTTGGCCTTCTTTAAGCACAGAGCACCGCGACATCCAAGATTGCTTTCCAATTCACTTTTGTAATAAGATAAAGTAGAATCTTTTAAAACTATAAACCTATCCTGCCACCCATGAATATAATTAGTCCATTTACTTAAGTAGCCACGAAGTTCTTGTGTACTGCTATCCTCCAAATCAGAATTATCACTCAACGATAAATTTTCGTCCGTCATTTTAAAGTTTATATGTATTTATTAAAATAAAACAAAATAACTTGTGATTATAGAAATGTTACTCCTACAAAAAGATAAATGTTTCTGGTTTCAGGTTTTTATTTTCAATTTTCAAATGACATTTGTTTGTAAATTAAAATTGCCTATGGAAAACCTACCACAGAGAAAATTAATACTTTTGAATAATATAATAATACTTTTGTGATGATAGTGGTTAATGCATAATATAATAAAATCAAACAGATAATAATAAAATAATTCAACGTACTAATGTTTTATTTTGTAAAAAAATAAATTAACTTGTAGGTCTATAGCTTGCTTAACTTACAATAAAAAATTTAAAAAATAGTTTAAGTGATGTAGAACCAATACAAACTTATAAAAGTAGATATTATGCATTCTAACACTCATAATAAATGTATAGTGTGGGCCAAATAACTAATTATTGGCATTATTATCATTTATATAATTGATTTGACCGAAACAAAAAAACACTTTATCCATTACCCCTAAAGGAAAACAGCAATCCATATCATCGTGAAGACGATTGTTGTGATCGGTTGAAGTGCGTTTAACTTCACGCTGCTAAAAAATAAATACCAACATTATGTAGAAAAAAAGGAAAAATAAGGAGGTTTTTGGTTTGACAACAAGGTCTACAAAATCCAATCGATTGTTTGCTATTCTCTTTTCATTGGTCAATAAAAATTTAGCGCCAAAATTGCTTCATTGTGACCAATGGTGTTAGAGTACGAATTCCAAATGCGCAATTTCCGTTCAAGATGGCTGACAAAACTGTGCCTATTTTTGTTCCTTCGGAAAAGCCCATAAAAGTTGAAAAATGGAAAGTTAAACAAGGCGCATTTGTGTCCCATGGTCAAATACTATTTTTATACAGTGATTCTTCAGGCAACAGTACAGAATCAAAGAAGTTTAAAGCAACTCGCGCTGGGACTCTCATAACCATCAAGGTGAAAGAAGGAGACATTGTAGAACCTGGGTAAGTGACGTCAGACATGAGATTTTAGCGCCTTTTGTATTTTTAGTGATTTTATTATATATTCACAGTTCAAAAACATACTTCATGAAGCACTTTCAACATAATAAATATATATGTACTAAACTACTACATTAACTTAATAGATATAAACAAATAAATGTGACTGCTACTCGTGTTAATCTTTTGACTATGATAATCGATCTTACTGACTCTCATTTCCAGTGGAAGTATAGCAGAATTAGAAGAATGTCGTCATCCAACAGTAATGAAAGAAATGTGTGCGGAATGTGGCGCAGATTTAAGGACCGATGTAGTTCAAAATCGCGATGTCGCCATAGTACCAATGGTACACTCTGTTCCTGAACTTAAGGTATAAAAAACCATGCTATAATTAAATTTAAACAAAAAATAGTGTATCATAACTTCAACTGAAGTGTAGTACTTTAACTGTATACACATTGACAATAGTTCAATACGACCTAGAATTAGTGTTTACAAACTATTTGTTTACATAACAATAAGCATTATCCATAAAAATAAGAAGGTAGGTTAGAAATGAAGAACGATAGTATTAAGGCAAGTATGTAAAACATCTATAATAGTTATTGAGACTTTAAAAGGAAACCTCATTAATAAGCAGTTTTTTTTTTCATTTTGACTTCTATTATAAGGCTATGTTACCACTGCTTTGATTATTTGTGTCTTTAAATAATGGTTTAAATAAAATGAATGTGTATTCAACTTAACACCTGAAATATAGTTTTAAACACTTTACAGGTGTCTGAAGAATTGGCTCAAAAACTAGGAAAAGAAGATGCTGATCGCTTACTTAGAGACAGGAAATTAGTGCTGCTTGTTGATTTGGATCAAACACTAGTTCATACTACAAATGATGATATTCCTCCTAACTTAAAGGTATTGTCACAAATAGTGTTTTTTGAGTATTTGTAGTAATAATAAAAATAACAAACAATTAGTAGTTGCAAGAGTGAATTAAGTGGTTGTCTCACCATTGGGAGACCCATGTGCTTGTTTGCTGTCCCATCTCATAAAATAATAAATTTAAACACTAGCATTATTCTGTTAAATATGTTTGCATTAAATTAACTTATCAAGTCTAAAATTAATGATAATGATTATCACATATACATAAGCATTCTAATGATATGATGTAATACTTGCTTATTATGTGCTTTAACAATGATAAAATAGTTAAACACATTATAATATATGAATGAATTGAATTTTCATGCTAGAAAGTCAAAAAATAGTGCATAAATTCTGTAATTTAATTGTTAAATTGATATTCATAATCATATTTTTAAAACTAAACATAATTTACAATCCTTAAAACACAAGAAAACAGGTTCCTTCTTGCTAAGTAAGTACATCACTATAAATGGCTACAACATTACTTTCCATCAGGGCTTCCATGTCATGTTAGTGGGCACTTATATATAGAAAAAAAAATTATTAATTTCAGGGAGTGCTGCACTTTTTCCTTGGTGGGCCTGGAAATCAAGGAAGGTGGTGTCACACAAGACTAAGGCCAAGAACGCAAGAGTTTTTAGAGTCCGCATCCAAAAACTATGAACTTCATGTTTGTACATTTGGTGCAAGACAATATGCACATGCTGTTACAGAATTACTAGATCCAGAGAAAAAGTTTTTCTCACATAGAATTTTATCAAGAGATGAATGCTTTGATGCTAGAACAAAATCTGCAAATTTGAAGTAAGTCTGCATAATAAATTTTACAATAATGTAGGGCAAGGATTAATGTACGCGGAATCTGTTACAATCTAATATACAAAAAGTCTAATTTTCAAAGTAAAAAAAATTTTTAATGAAGTACCTTTTGAACTTTAGAGCCTAAATGGCTGAAACTCTGAATGTAATTCTTTTAAACAATTGTAATTTTCAGGGCCTTATTTCCCTGTGGTGATAATATGGTTTGCATAATAGATGACAGAGAAGATGTATGGAGACATGCAACCAACCTAATTCATGTCAGACCTTACTCATTTTTTCAATCAACTGGAGACATCAATGCACCTCCACCATTACGTAAGTGTGCTAATAAACAAATTTAAACACACATTAACAATTACATCTCAATCTCTTTAGAGCACATTAAATTTTGTAAAACAGTAATGGATTCAATTAAGTTTTCAATTAATGATGATAGGTATCAATTTAGAATTGAGTAAAGGATGATGTCATTGTAAAAATTATCTAAGTCAAATTATCTTAAACAATATCCTTTGAAGCATTTATCTAGGAATTGTGGCACTCTGCTTACCTGAATTGGACCAGGCACAAAAGATATAAATTTATATGAATCATCATGCTTTGCGAGAAATATATGCAGGTGAAGCATCTTAGTATTTCATGAAAAACTAATGCGAAAAATAAGCAACATACTTTTTATATTCATTTGGATTGAGATGCAAATAACAAAATGTAGTTTACTATGTTATTTCACTTGCAATCCATACAACATGTGACCTTCTGAAGACTTTCTTTTGATAAGTTTTGAAAGAGAGACAGATACGAGGCCTACAACAAATCACCATGGATAAATAATGCTCCACCATTGGTACACACTGATGAACCTTAACACAAAATGGAGTTTATATTTTAAATGAGAAACACAAGTACTTTTTCACATATAGCTCATAATTGAAAATTATCTTTTAAATAGCCGACCGGTTTCATGTTTTACAGCATCATCAGGGCTAAAACTTATGTTACTCTTATTTTTTATATTAAATATAAGTATATGTAATTAAAGATAACTTGCAATTTCTCAAATATTATTACCATAATTTTAGTCATTCCCTAAATTTTAAGTATAGAAAACCATAATACATAATTTATTTAGGCTTTTATTTTTGGATCATGATTTCAGCTGAGAAAAAAAAATTAGTCAGTGGTAAAAATGGGTCTCAAGTTCCAGTGAACTATGAAATGCCAACTTTAGATCCTGAACCTGTGACTAGTGTAGTTGAAAAAGCTGAAAAAGAAATAGAAAAGGATAGTAAAGAAAGTGATAATGGAAAGGTAGTAGAAAAATCAGTTGAAGTAAATAAAAAAGTAGAAAAGTCAGATAAAAGTGAAGAGAAAACTGAGGAACAATATGTTCCATTAGAAAATCCTGGACCAGTTTGGGTCACAAATCCAGACGGTCAAATAGAAGTAGATGACCCGGATGATTATTTAATATATTTAGAAGATATTTTAAAAAGAATACACAGGTAAGTTTTCTTTTATGAATAGTATTTATGAATAAAAAATTGCAATCATGCAACAACTTTTTTTAACAACTTCAGGGTTCTTTATGAAACCAGAAGTTTGGCTGATTTCCTGTTTTGAAATATCCAGGATTCCAGCCCTAATTTTAATATTGGTAATTTCAATCAAATTAAAAAAAAAATATTTTATTAATGATAATTCTAATTTTAAACAGTATAAGCATTTGGCTTCTAAATTAACAGTATCACAGAAATATTATTCTCATAAATAAAAATTTTATCACCTTTTTGGTGAAATTTACTCAGGGCCCAAATGTGACTTACGAGGGCCCGGTTTCAATTCCTGTGTAGTCCTATTTGTTCTGGCTGATAGGTCTGCGGACTTGCTACCTATC